>SMGT01010510.1:158639-198223 GCA_004794575.1 Lanistes nyassanus | reverse complement strand
CCCCCCCCCCCCCCCCCCGGACCACAGGCTGCTGTCCTCAGACCCTGCCAAGACAATACTCCCTAAAGCGTTTCACACACAGACACACACCCATGCACACACACACACACACTCGACCAGCTTGTAAGACGCTGATACTTGGGCTCGTTCTCAGTCCCTCCTACTCCACCCTACCCTCCAGCCTACCACGTCATCGCAAAACTGCTGTCGAATTCACGTCACTGATACGTCACAAAGGACAGCTCCATCATAAATTAAAATGTTACAAAAAGCAAAGTCATCGAATTATCTCATTTTGCCAACGCGTGTATGCGCACACTGGTACTGAAACGGAAGTGCTAGAGGCGTTAGACTGTGAGTAGAAAGCTGAGCTCGAAAGTCTACCAGAAAAAAAAATAGGGGAGGGAGAGAGTACATGCGCGTACGCGTTGACAGACATGGGCGCCAATGCGATCGGAAGTAACGAGGGCTCGGGCTACACCGGCCGGCCTTGCCTAGCACCGCACCCCTCTGACTCTAGACTCTGTAACCGACGGAGACAGTTCCTGCATCTGAAGCAGGTGCCAGATGTCACATAAAATACAGATGAATGGGGTCCCTTCTTCCACGAAGGGCGAGAAGGCGCGAGGAACTGGAGCTTGAGGTTCTCCGTAAACCCCTGTTTATGCGTGCGTGTGTGAACGTGCATGCAAGTAACAGTAACAGAGGGCATGGATGGGGTACCCCCACACTTCTAGCGCTCCATCATCCATAAAGAAATTCAAGCGTTGCCAGTCGCCACGCCAGCAAAACGCGATCCATCCAGATGGAGATGCATTACCATCATTAAGTGCGAATTACTGTGTCTGTAACCCAAACCACCAAGTGTTTTGTCCCTCTGGAGCTTTGCTGTACATAAGTAGAATTGAAAGGACTGAACATCAGCCGACTGCACTTCATTTAAAAACGGCACCGTCGAAACTGAAATCACGTCAGCCTGATATCGTAAACAATCTTTGAGATACACATACAAAATGGTCAAATGATCAATCTGTTTTGCACGGCCTACAATCTCTGTGAAGCAGTTTACTTTCCACGAAAGATCCGTTGCCCTGGACGCCATTTGCCAGATGATGCTCATACACGTTTCCCTTGCTGGGCCGGGTACCAGGCCAAGTAACACTCGAGTCACTTGCAGAAAAAGCACAAAACTCGTCATGTTGACGTCACAGTTCGCTCGACAGTCTGCACCAAAGGGGCCCCTCGCTGCTCGTCCAACGATGACTTGAGCCGAAGTTTTCTTGCCGCGTCTTCTGTGGTAAAAGCAAACTTTTCGTTGTTGTACTCTCTTTATACCTGTCCTCGCCGAAACTGGAATACAGCGCCACCTAGTACGGGTAGGCGTTTCACGAACTTGATGCAGACGTCTACAGGTGTTGGGACACTGCAGGTCAATCCCTTACCTCTGAACTTTTCGTACTCATGCTCAGTCAGCTGCGATCCGTTCTTGGATCGGATCTCTGCTTCCCACTCCAGACTGGTTTCCTCTTCCTCCAGCTCAGCTGCCTCTTCCACGTTCCTCGATTTCTCGACCATTGTTTAGCGCAGATACTTTCCACGGCAGATAGTCACATTGGTGTACAGACTAGAACAAAGCACACAGGCCCAGGCTGACAGCAGCGAAAAGGTCTGCTGACAAGAGATCTAGCAAAAACGTTCTCTGGCATGAAATTGCCCAAAAAAAGCAACTTACATTCCATAACGTGGGCTTTTACTCATTACAAAACCAACCCTTTCCACACAGCTCGTTCGCACAATCACACGACATTCCAATACATCAGTATCTAGCCAGGACAGAGACAAGTTAACCACGCCTCCATATAGATCAAAAAAGCATGCCTAGCTCCACCTAATTCTGGCAGCTGGAGTGACGGCCTTGATTCTTCTGTGCTACTGGGTCACCTATGGGCAGTTCCCTATCAAGTCGTTAAAGTCAACACGTGGAGACACTACTGTCACGCAACTCCCTACCTACTATCTACCCTTGTAGCTCCTGTGTTTAGCCTGGGTTTAACACCTATAGCCACTGGTTGGCTGATGAAACTATTCCAGACTCACCGAGTCGGATCAACACCTTTCTCCGCACTAAACCTACATCACTGGTCAGCCCAAAACATTCACACATGCAGTCCCCAGTCATCGATGTCTCTGTTAGAAACCTGCTGAAGACAACCACAGCTAGGCTAGATTAGTGAATGATCCCTCTGAGATGGTCCGCTTGATCTTTCCGTTAAATAGTCGAGCTAGATGCAGCCTTAACATAGAACTTTAACAAAGAATATAAAACAAGATTATTGGCAAATGAATTATAACCAAGTCCGTGATATAAAGTCTTAAGTCCTACCGGACACAAAAGGTGACAATCTGTTGCAATCAGCATGTAGGATGCACTAATCACCTGGTATCTGTGACGTATCAGTACATGTCCTGTATATTTTCCACGTTTAAAGTATTTTTCATGTTCCAAGTGAGACGTACCGCTCTAACTTCCATGTGTAATTTCTACCTGTTGTTGTTACACTTGCTACTACAACTGCTGCTGGACGTTAGACACAGTCAATATGCGAAATACAGAGCATACCATTACATCAGCAAAGGGAGCACGGGATCAGCAACAATATACGCAGCTATATGTGTATATGGACTTCAGGGCTGACATACGCAGTGTGATTTTTTTTAATGAAAATATGTCAGAAACCATTGTGTAAACATCCGCGCGGAAGGGCTGTGTGTGTGTGTGTGTGCGCGCGCTGACGGAGTGGGGGAGTATATGGGAAGTAGGATGAGCAATATTTGAGGAGGCTGGATGACAAAGTAGTTGCGGAGCGGCTTGTACTTGGGGGTGGGGGGTGGGTGTGGAGATAAGAACCAGAAAAGAAGAAAAATATGATGAAAAATGAGAGAAATAAATAGTCATCTCTAAACACTTTGATTCAGGTGAAGATTTCATTTAAGAAGCAGGTGGGGGTTGGGGAGGGGCAATGGACGGACAGCAAATACGTGTAGATGTATCGTGAACAGAGCTGGAAAAAAATCATCAGGCAAAATCCATACCATCCACACGCATCCCACAGTAACTGCCGGAGTCAACACAGGCTAGCAGGCGTCTCCATGTGTAGTGCTTACGTATAAGCGTCACGTACAGAGGGGAGCTGTCACACCGACCACACAAACATCACCGCGTGCATCTCTCTCTCTCTGCAGCCCCGGAGGCAGACGTCTGACGTTTGAGCGTGGCAGCGGCTGCCAGCGGTCTCTTGGCGTGCTGCGCGGACATCAGCATACCCCATCGATCCACGTCGGGTACAGACAGGGCCACAGGAAGATGCTAGGGGCAGTGTGCGAGGCTGTGCGCGGGGGCTTGGAACACGTCTGTGAAACACGTCGCGCGACTAGGAGAACACGAGAGACGGGAAGGCGAGCGCTAGCCTGGCAACGCGCTGATTTATAGTCAGCTGAGGAGAAGGCAGGGGGTGGGGTGGGGAGAGAGGGAAGGTTGAGCAGGACTGTGCGGCTGAGTGGGTGAAGGGGGGAGGGGACCAGGAAGCTGACGGGCAGCCTCCACGGGGACCGATGGACAATTGGTCTTGACACTCAATTATGCAAAACTGGCGAAGTACTCGCACCGAACGAACACTGTGCCATCATCAAAGGTACTCGACCAGCTAACAGAATTGAAATAAAATCTGAACTTCCCGTTCGTCCACGGATGGACGACGGGGATGGGGGGAAGGGGACACAAAAGAGCGCCGTCAAACGTTAGCAGGTCGACAAAAAATTCCATTAGTACTGTGCTCTCCTGTTTTACTCCTCGTGTGTCTGAATGTACGTCAACACAGACGAGAGGCAAACCGTACACTTCATAGATACATTAGCCCTTGCTAAACAGACTCTGTAGAACTCTTGAAAGACGCCGAAAGCTGACAGGTAAAGTTTGCTAAAGACAGTTAATGATTTGGAGGCACTGACCCTACAATCGTTTGGTACTGCGTGTGTTTGAATCACAACTCCATTGGCCACACTGCCTAAGCAAGGAGCGTACGGCAAGACGCGCAGTAATCTCACAATTAACCTTATTTACACCGACTGGATAGTTCCAAGCAGTGCCCCTTATCCATGGGACTGACGGGGCGAAATTATCGTTAACAGGCTGGGGGGAGGAGGGGTCGTGAATTCAGGAAATTTTCCAAAGACACTTTGCGTGTCTCTGCATAACAACGGGAACGATATTAGAAGACACAAACATATTTATAAAGATGAGGCATTTGGTTATTTCCATTTCAATGTGTAGAGTCCGAGTGATGTCCGGAGAATTTTTATTTGTAGCTCTGAGACTCGATGAGGGTAAAACACTAAAATTTGCAACAGCGATGCACTTACTCGATTTAATCCAGTTGTTGACAGTTATCGGAAGGATTGCTGTGCTGTACATTTTCCATTATCTGTTCGACCCTACAGATCACATATGAAGATGTCCAAACGATTCAGAATGCTAACCACTAGAGCAAGGCCCCTTTGTGTCCGAAGCAGTAGCACGCACAGGATGGAATCCCAGCCGCTAATTAATAAGTTAATCAGACAGGTAAAGCTACCGCTTAGCAGTCAGTTAAATGATTACTAAGAACACACCCACCCCACGCTCCCCACTGAGGTTAAAAATAGTTTCTTCCTCTAACGTACATGCAACTGGGACAAAAGAAAAATGCGAGTGCGATGAGTATATACTAAACAACATCTGCCTGAATACAACACTTCTCTCACCCTCCTACTGACTCACTACTTCACTTGCACTCTCTCCTTCGCGCGCGCACACACAAATACACATACGCGCATACACACAATACATGACACATAGCCAGTGGCCTACACCCCCTCTAGTCTCTAACAACACTCTTCCCTCCCTCCGACTCACTTCCTCATTCCCACTCACTCCTTCACTCACACTCTCTCTCATACAAACACACAGGACACCATACCCAGTCTCCACATCTCTTGTCTCCGGTCGCCGGAAATGACATATCTTCTCGCAGGTTGTGTGTGCGCACGTATATGCGTGCGCGCATGCACAGAGAGAACAACCAAAGATTTTTCCAGCTGTAGAATAGGATGCATGTCTTACTACACCCCTGCCACAGAAACTTGCCAATGAATACGTGCAATATGAAATGCGACCTGGAAGATGCTGGATGGGGAAACTCCGAAGGATGACATTGTCATCTGTCGATGCAAAGTGTTAGATCTTCTGATCGATGCTACAACATTAAAAACAATCGAGCCAGTTGCTACATTTGTTAATGAAATAACTCTTTACACTGAATCGATAGCATTTGTTTCCAGCTAGTCATAAATCATCCATGCTTCGAAGAGTACCTACTGCTTTCGTTATGGGTCTCCTGTGCCAAAAGGCGGACTGTTCGTCTGCTTCTCTTCAAACCACCACGATACGTTACCATTAGGTACTGCGATTCTTCCTAATTTAAATGATGATAACATACGGGGATTGGTTTTGAAAAATGTTGCACACACTTCCATCGGGCACTGCGCGTGCACCTCAAAACACGCTAGCGCGTTCGGATCGCGAAGCGCGAAGGTGGCGCTGGGTAGAAGGGTTGACCCATTTCCGAAGTGGGCGGCGAAAGAGGAAAAGCCTTAATGACCTCTGACCCGCCCACATAGCACCCCGCTGCCAACTATTGATGCCACGGTTGGGCACAACACTGCGCATGCGCTGGAGCGGCATTTCCACCACCACCACCCCCATACAAGTCCTGCACCTCGCCAAGTGACACGACCATAAAGGTCACAGCTTTCCACACTGTATTGCCATGCTGTAGCGCATTACGTAACGAACCGCAGCCGAAACGCTGCTGATGTGGCGGATGGAGAGAATTGCGTAAGTGGAAAAAATAGCAACATTCAATCAGTCGCAATATTTGAAATCAGCTGTAAACGCTATTTTCCAAGTCAAGAATAATTAAACTACTAGATTATCATTGACTCAGTTGGACGATTTCAGCGTTTAATTCTAGTTTTGAAACTAAATACATTTAAAAAACACAACAGTTTTTTTTTATGACATTATTACATTATTACTGACAAAAAATCCCACAACGCAAGATTGAAACGGCAACACTTCGTTACAAAACTGAATGTTGATGGTTAATATAGTAAATACCGTACATAATACTTTATCTTTCTGGATGCTGTTCTTAAAAACACATTAATAGAATTCAGCAAACGAGACTTAATAACGCAGAAGCAAATGAGTAAGGAAAATGCAACGAACAATACCAAATTACATGATATATATTATAAAACCAAAGACGGCTGTTGCTAGCTGAGGGAAGGGGGTTGCCGTATCAGCGCTCACATTCTGGAAAGAGCAAACAAGCCACATTCTCAAGCATTCTTTGCCTACACCACCCACCCCCACCGTTCTCCAAGACTACCACCGAGTGTCATCACAAATCGATATTTACAGACGATTCGATTAACGTTAACTCGTCTGAGTCATGCAGCATATAAACAACATAAAAGAAAGGTTAGTGCTCAAGCATGCCTAGTTCGGGACCAACGTGCCTCTTAGGCGAAGTAAAGACACCGTGCAACAGGGAGAAGAAGCAAGAACACTGTCGACCACCGCCATTGCTTTCGCAGCTGACAGTGTGCCAAGCGTGTGTGTGTACACAGGCCTGCCTGCACTGCCGCGTTCACTCGCCAGCGCACAGACGCCGCCATCTTGCGCTCTCTTCACCAGCGTCGCAGTGCCACAGACGTCTCTGAGCTACCCCTGTCTGGCTTGCGTGTCGCCTCTGCCACCAGCAGTTACCATTTTACGAATTTAGAAAGAAAATAGAGTGAAAAAAATTACGGCTGCTTACCTTGGCTGCGAAGAGGCAACCTAGTCCGCACACAGCAACGATGAGAATGCAGTAGGCCTGGCCCTCTGGACTGTAACTCTATCGAAGTCACGTGACCTGTCAATGAGCCTCCCCATGTTATTTACTTTGGCCTGTTATTTATAAGTCCGCCACATTGGCCAATCAGCAGCGAGACGATTTTCCTCCGAGAGCGCTGCCTTTATTTGATTGGTTGAGGACGTATAATGGCTGGGCCGAGTCAAGCCAGCTGCGAACGCCGCCGTGACGAAGCTACGAGTTACCCCGTGGCCTCATTGGAGTTTCCAATGCACTGCGCGCGCTCTCTCTCTCTCTCTCACTCTTCCTCTCTCCCTCAACCGGAGACCCGAGCTGTGCGCAACGCCTGGTTCAGAGCAGATTGAAAACGAGACACATTTTTGTCTCGCGCGTGCTGCCGCATAACGCGAACTAATTACGCATGTGTTGCAGCCCGAGATCTTCTCCGCTGTATGTCGGGCTCGCCGTTGCTGAGAGGATTAAGGCATGCTTTCAAGCTGCAGTAGTCGCAAAAGGGTCGATGCAGTGACTAGATCTGCACCGGTGTGAAGGCTCTTTGTCTCGCCAACCCTTCCCCCCCTCCTTCCTCCATTGTCAGCTGACCTCCTTCGCTGACGAGGTCCCTTTATCAAGAATACCCCTCCCCCCTCTCACTTCCACTCGCTCAATTTCCTAGCACCAGGAGACCGTATCACGGCTGCTATTACAGGCTCGATCATCGCAGCTTGCAGAAGCATGGCTAGCACGACCGCCGAGGACCCGAAAATCGTTTCGTACTGACTTCGCTGCGTATACATGGCAGTAGCATAGATAGAAAGATAGATGGTGTTTAGATGGTGGATAAATATATAAGAGAGGGGTTCATTATAATTACGTGCTGTTTTGTGCATTCTGTGCATGCACGCGCGCACGTTGACGGGCATTAATAGAAATTTTATATCCTACCCGTTACGTGTTTGTAACAGATATTGGCACTGAGGGAGAGTATTTTCTCTCCTCTCTCCCTTCCTTTTTTCTTCGCTCATTCCTTCCTTCACATTACTTATTTCCTTCTTCTGACCTGAAACGTTACGAAAAGGGGACACTTAGTTTGCTTATTCAGCACACTGGCTGAGACAGGTCCCCTTTTAGGACAACATTTTGCTAGGGGAAAACATGCTTTGATAACGGTAGGAATGCTCAGTTGATGGAATGAACAATGTAGTAGAGGTGCTACGTTTCTCATTTGTTATACTTCCATCCAAGCGAAGCACGCTGTAACGAAGGCTATAAGCGGTTCGTAACTGTCAGTTTTATTTTTAAACAGTTTGACCTGCATGAACTACACTTTTAAAAAAAGGCGAACGTTTTGGTTTTCGGCTGGCCATTGCATGTAGCTATATGGACAGACCACATCAAGAAAATCTGGTCAGTCTTTTATGAAATTTTCAAAAATGAGGAGTAAATGAGGGAAACCCTTAACCGCCCATGACCAAAGGGGGGAAACTATTTCACTAAGTGGCGAGTAAACAGCAGCCATTAACATCGGTATAGATTTTTTTTTTGAAAATGGCTGGTGTGACGAACAGAAGACATATACCTGTTGAAATAAATCTTAAGCGAGTTTGTCCCTAGTTGCCATGGACAAAAATTTTGTTTACCATAGACCAGGAACCCCCAAGAAGGTTGCGGGAAACGAGGCTACAAGGAACAGAAAAGAAATAAGTGACTGCTGCTTGGGGTAAATAAAGCGAAAAACAAAGAAAATCTACGGAAGCGAAGATAGACGAAAATAAAGTCAGCGTTTCGGGGCACTACCTCTTCTCCAGGACGACACAAACAGATAAAGAAAACGAGTTACTTAACCGGTTGGTGGTGGGGGAGAAGGAGACGATGGTCCGCCAAGGCCAGAAAATGTGGAGAAGAGTGGACAGTACGTGAGAAATAGAGCGTGCTATACTGCCAATCAATGGCGGAAAAAAACCTACAGGCAATAGAATAGCGTATCCTGTCGGGGCTGAGGGGGTAAGAGAAGAGAGGAGGGGGCTTACAATGAAACCAAGGTGTAGCAGAACAAAAACTATCCTGTAATTTCTCAAAATTAAAGCTAAAAGAACTGCATGTATATTTAAATTAGAGAACTGAAAAATGCCCGTAAGCTGCTGAACGATTTTCTCCTTTTACTGAATTTTCACACACAATTTGGATATAGATTTTAGCGGATTACCGCTTTTGGCTCATGGTGAGATTTCATCAGCCTTCGCCAGAACTAGCAAATGTTGAATGTACTAAAAATCTTGATACAGTCGGGTTAACATAGAATAGCAGTCATTATGATGATATTTTATCGCAGTGTATCTCCAGCAATGGTTGGTTTCCGCGGTATTCTGCATTCAAACAAATTCGATTCAGTGTTTCAGTGTATCTTTAGAGATACATGTAGGATCCTTTCCATCAACGACATTTTATGCGTAAAACCATATTTCTGATTCCTGTAGAAACTTTTAACTGCGATCTCCCAATCTCAGTTGGCAACAATATGTATAAGGGTTAATTTGTTTTTCATACACAGGACAAAACTAAAGTGCGACTGTAAAGAAAGACTCGATCCATGAAAAAGATTTATCTACAGTCTTTATTACAGGCTCGTTTTATTTTAACATGTTACTGTTCACAGTATCGTCTAAATCTGCTAGGTCTAATTGTGATCCCGGAAAGTTGGCCCAGTGTCAAGATCAAGGTAAAGCACTGCCAAAGAAACAATACAATCCAGCTACCCAACATAACACTACGTTTGAGATAAACTAAGCTGATCTCAGAAGTAAGCTTAGCATTGAAAGTCCTGATATGCCTCAGTACAAAGAATATAAATATTTTAAACACTGATTACATGTGAAAAGTGTTAAAGCAGGGGCAAAACATGTGCTGCGTGTGTAAATAGTATTTAAGATGTGTGCTACGTGTGTTCTAAGTTTTCTTAGCATGCCCCTACTTGACTGAACACTTGCTGCTGGCACACATTTGGAACATTATCAGAACACCGTCTATACATTTCCGGCCCTTTGAACCCTTTCTAGAAAACAGACCGACCAGAACACTCATTTATGCAACAACACATCTCAAGCTTTCCAGATCAATTTTCTCTGTTTCGGTAACAAAATAAGTGTTCTAACTTGGTTACAGTGAAGCTGCTGGGATCGCTTGCGTGACTGATATCTGGCATTCTGTCATATAGTCCGTCATAAGGCCCACTCACCGGTGTATTTTACGGGCACCTTTAGTTGCGGACAGGCGATCAGACGTTACTGGCACCGTTTACTCCCATCACACCAAGGACGCTTACACTTCTTTGCAGCAAATGTCTAAAATAATGTAAATTCCTCCAGGTCTAATAACACCCCTTATTTCTCCAAGGCACAGCACAAGTACCAGGGAATCATTTAAAAATCACCGCCCCATATATCTCCTTAGAAGTTCTCCTTGCATAAGCATTTGCTAGAATTCCTGCACGCTCTGGAATTCCTGCAGACTCAGCACTGAAGCATATAGAATATCCTCTTTCCCTCCTTCTACGAAGTTCCGTTGAATAACTATCAAAACAATCAAGAATAACAATCTCAGTGAATTCGAAAGAAAAATCAGATCTAAGAAAACCAAGTATTTCCCCTTTATGACAGGGATGCAAATAAGCTCAAATAAACTGTAGTAAGAGATTATATTAATGAGGAATTTAATTTTTTGTCTTTGTGACACCCGTCTTTACTGGTGGTGGTGGTTATTTAGAGGGACAGTGCTTCCACCTCGCGGTGATTTCGCACTATGGAGGGGATGGGGTCCTATTACTAAACTATGCACTGAAAGAACCACCAGACTGATGGCTGCAGTAAGATGGTCAGTGCGGACAGGCAGTTTAATATGCGGTGAGATGGCGAATGGAGTCCGATGCAGCCCAGCCACGGCATGTGGTAGTTTTGTTTTCACTATTCAGTCATATTCTGAGTTTATTGAAAACGCTATATGTCAACCAATGAGGGGACACACCATACCCTCTGACTGATCAGTCAGAGAGCACGGAGTACTATCACGCTTCGTCGATCGTGCTACACCACATGTAACGTGCAGTATTTGTTGTTAGTATCTATGTAATGTGTTTGTCTACACCTCACTGCGTGCTATAGGCTTACACGAGATATTGGTGACAGATCTTAATACAATCGCGACTCACGTTGCTAGTATGTAAGGTTTCTGGTTACACTACACTACATAGGCCTACAAGTCTTACATGAAGTATTGGTGACAGATCTCATACAATCGTAACTCGGGTTGCAAACTCTAGTCACGTGGTCTTTGGTCTCCACGGAAAGCGGCTGTCGGTTGAGACCTAGATACCTGTCTCAAAGGGCAGATGTAACATTTTCCATCAAATCGTTTATACATTGCATATATCCTTTGCGTAAGGCAACATGTACAAAAGTCAGACTAGATAATATTGCGTTGATAGATAGATGGATGGATAATATCGTGTTTATTTATAATAAACGTATATTAGTTTTGAAAATAAATTAAAATAAAATAAAATATTAAGATGATTTCAATAGTGGCTATTATTTTTGTCAAATGCATTTCCCAGAATATTTTTTTTATAATTTGAAACAACCAGACAAACAAATCAGTCCAACCATCAATCGAGCAAACAAAAATGTCGGTGATCGGGACTCTCAAGCTTCTTTATATAAAAAAAACTACTGAAAGTGATGTACCAAATTTGATAGATTACAGGAAACTGGAGAAAAAAATTCAGTGCCAGTAGGTATAGTAGTCCGAATGCCCCAGAGCGGAATTAAAGATGAGATGTTAAAACCTACATTACTCTTTAGAATTTTTGTTTTGAGTGTGTGTGTGTGTGGGTGGGTGGGTGCGATGGGCGGATCATTACATAAGTCTCAGAAAAAGGCCCTTAGTTACCGTTTAGAAATAATCTTAGGGGTCCAACGCGTCGGACCTGATTGTCATTGCAAAACCATTCCACAGCTACTTAGACTTCGCAGCAGCACGGAATTGGCATCGCCTTGTTAATACAGGAAACAAGAATTGCGTGTATATATATATATACATAAATCTGTCAAATCTGATTCTCAACACATGATCTCAACTGTTGATCCGTGTCTTAGCGCACGGTGTTTTGTAGTCACCTGCGACGCAAGGCATTCTTGACAAAGTTGAAAGCCAAACCTCTCCCCACAAGAATGGCCAAAGAGGCTACGTGTGAGTGAACGAAAGAAAGGGAATGGTGGAGCGAGGACGGACGGAGCTGCTAATAAAGCACAGAAGCAGCAGAGAGAGACTGAGAGAAGCGGACACGTGCCAAACTCAGGATTTCGATGGTCAATTCAACCTCCGTTATTCCTGTCCTATATCCAAGTGACGACTTCTAATGGCATAGTGCACAGCATTAACAGCGTGCCAAGCCGTGCACATCAGTCACGGCAGGTGTTGCGCCAACCGTAAACCATCCCCCACACACCCACATACAAGCTGTTGCGAAGAGTTTGGTGGGGGGGGGGGGGGTCGGTTTAATTGCACTAGTATGCACATTCATGAACTTCGTCGAATTTCTATTAGCCACAGGTATGGCGTGTCTAACTGGGAAGTGACAGCGGAGAAATTAATGAGTAAGCGAGCGACTGGGGGTGGTTGCGGTGGATGGGTAGGTGAGGGTTTTTTTGCTAGGTGTAATTGTACGAAAGGGAAGGAGCGAGCGAAAGAATGGGCGAGTGCGAGGGAACGAGCAAGTGCGTGAGTAAGCACGAAAGAGGAACCGATGAGCGAGTGAGTGGGGCTGAACGGAAAGGGAGTCTAACTCCATCTTAAGCGCTTACCTTGGTCCAGAAATAAATTAAGCACTTCAAGAATATAAACAATAAGTAGTGACAGACACATTTATACGTAAAGAGCCAGAAAACACCACAACGGCAATTTACCCCCCCCCCCCCAGAGTTATAGTCTTTCACGCAAACACATCTGAATACGTATTCAATCCCCTAACATTACTAGAGATGTTTGGGATTTTTGCATCCCCACCCCATTTCCTTCTCAAGAACGTAGCGCCCCTTCCCTTGTTTGGAAATAGTGTGGTCCAGGGTTAAGGCCTGCGTTCTGCTCTCCGACCTTGCGAATGTGTTTTCTGACCTTGTGAATGAGCAGCAATAGAGCAGCTATAATTTGATGTTTATCTACTGCAGCCCCTGTGTTATCAAAGACACTGCACAATCTTTTGTGTTACTGTACACAGCCATTGGTACAGATGTTCATCACAGCTTTCTGAGTTCCTCTCAGTACTCCGAAGAGTGTCGTCGTTAGTGCTTGCATGCGTCTGTCTGTCTGTCTGTCTGTCTGTCTGTCTGTCTGTCTGTCTGTCTGTCTGTCTGTCTGTCTGTTCGTCCGTCCGTCCGTCCGTCCGTCCGTCCGTCCGTCCGTCCGTCTGTCTGTCTGTCTGTCTGTCTGTCTGTCTGTCTGTCTGTCTGTGATTAACGGTGCATTAACTATATCGTTTTGCATTCTCGACTCCAGACCTAAGAAATCTGGTTGTTCTAAAGACCTGCCTAAAGGGGGCTCCTAATCTATGGAATATCTGCCGCTATGACACTTCGATGCTATGACAGTCACAAGATTTCCGGCCGTAGCTGCTTTGACCTTCACAGTAACATAGCTGTTCCGGACACACCTTGGACCCCGTGCCACTGGGCTCAACGCGCTCGCCTATGTCCGCTAGATCATTGCTTCAATCCGATTGGTTGGCCCAGATAATTATGTAAGGGTAGATAGTCAAGGACGAGGTCAAGGAAGGGGTCACAGTGAATACGAACGCGTTTCTGTCAAAACAACTGAAACATACATTCTTAAACATTCCTAATAACATCTACCAGGAAATATGTTAAGAAATCCATGAAATAACGCATCTATCCATGAGGGTTTCCTCATGTGAAGAGTGTGCATTAATTAATTCGAACCAGTCTGAAGAAATGCGAAGAGTTTCAATTTCGATGCCAAACAACTGACACTGTCCTTGACTTGATTTATAAACATAAATATATTAGTTTCAAAATATGCTTTAAAATGCTTGAACTGGGGAAAAGTAACACTTCAAACTGTTTTTAAAAGATAAATAGTTTGGTGTATCGTTATTATCAGTGCCGTGTACGGGTATCGTATGTAAATGTAGTTGGTGTTTTACTATTATTAACACACTTTACTATATTTTGTTTAATATGGACCAACATATAATATGCTTTCCTGCCAAGACGTACAGTACGATTACCTCTAGTTTTTTCATGCATTTCTTCCTTCATTGACAATAGTACTACAATCGCAGCAGCTCTCTCTCTCTCTCTCTCTCTCTCTCTCTCTCTCTCTCTAACTGATAACACGACGCCATCTTCGTAAACTAGCTCGGCTGTACACAGATTACTATGACACGCGCAATTAAGACATAAAACACTTGGAAAGACTGCGAAGCTATCGCATGCGAAGGTGTGACGACATAGCTATGCCTCTGTGGCAGTGTGCCCCTGTGTCCCCAGGGCAGTGTGCCCCTGTGTCCCTGTGGCAGAAAAAACGGCCCTTTAAAGACCCTTCCACTACTCCTGTTGACTGCAGGCACATCACAGTCCCACTTTAGTTAGAAACATTAAAATTATACGCTCTAGTGTGCACCTAAAGGGGAATAAAGACAGTACAATACAGAAGCTTAGTGGTACCTTTCTTTCTGCTTTCCTTACTTCCTAATTCTTTTTCTGTTGTGGTCTTTCTTTGTAAAATCTTGGTAAGATGGACGAAACAGACAGCCACACGATCACACTCGCGGCCATGCCTGCACTAGGCGCTATAAACAAGTACAGTGTTGCCACCGTCGCCTCTGCTGGCGAGTGTTAGCGCGCGGAGTAGGCTTCGCAATCGACCTGTCAGGGTTAGCGCGAGGGGGGCGTTAGCACGCAGTGGGTGTTAGTGATCGAGCTAGCGGGGTGCTCGCGATCGATGTCTGGGTGTTAACGACCTGCGAACGCTATCGATTGCTCTACGGGTGTTTGCGGACCACGAGCGTTCGCCAGCGAGCGTGCAGGGAGACGAAGCGAAAGGAGTTTATCGTCGTGCTACATGAGGCGTAACGGCCATCACCTCACCCAGCCAGTCATGGCTCTAGCAGACAGAGCTCACAACGCCATGTCATTTCTTAATTAGCACCACAGGCAGGCTGTGAACGCCCATCGTGTGCGTGTGTGTGTCCCAGTGAAAAGCTGGCACGCTTCCCCGTTATACTCGGGGTGGGGGGGGGGGGGGTTGATAACATTTGTCCTGTCGTATTCTTTTTTGGTATGCTACAATAGTGGGCAAAACAAAACAAAACAAAAACAAAATAAAGCACCCCCCCCTCCTCAAAAATAAAATGTCGATTGTCCAAAGGGCCAGTGATTTACAAGTTTTGTGGCACAGCAAATTTCCTGGTGGCTTGGGGCCTCCGGACCATCACTTTATGGCGTGTTTCTTTCTTCTTTTTTTTATTCTAAGACCTAAAGGGTGATATTTGCTTATTTATTGAATATATTTAAAACTAGATTTTGCAGAAAATAACAGCAAAGATTGGACATGAAATGTGTTCTCAGTATTCATTTCTAATCTTGTGCATTTTAAGGAGGTAGCTTATCGTTTTACGGGTTTCTTCTTGTCTGTGTATAACTACGGGTTGCATAGTTGTGCACTCCCACTGAAAGTATAAAAAGTATTAAAAAGAAGCCAAGCACCAGGAGAAAGCTAGAAGAACTTCCAAGTAACGAGCTCACGCTGTTTCACTCCAACAGAGCCAACGAAAGTAGATTAGCCAGAATGAGACTAAATGGAGAATACCATCTTGTTCGTAAAGATCCGATGACCTGCAGCTGTGGGGACAGACTTAACACTCCCCATGTCCTGCTAGAGTGTAGCCTAAACAGCCAGGAAAGGGATCAACTTAAAAATGCTCTGCACAATTTAAACCTTAACTTCAATCTAAAATCGTCTCTAAATCCTCCCAAAAAAGATAAGACAATACATAATGGATCTGACAGCGCAGGTAGTAAATGCCCATCCAGACGTTAGATATACTTTTAATAAATTAAAAAAATAAAAAGGGGGTAAAAACCATTGAAATACACCAAGTAAACTATAAGACAAGCGTAAATTGTACAACATTAAAAGTAAAAGGCGAACGCAGAGGTAGAGATAAGAAAATATAGGAATAGGGCGACAGTAGGGTCGACCAGCAAGCGCTCCACCACTCAAGCCACAGGCAGCCACCTTCCTCCAGCAGCGACAATGCGCCAGGGAAGCGACCACATAGCTACCACCAGTCCAGGTCCCCAAGCCACGGACCCCTTCCCTCCCCAAGCCCACTGCCTCCCCCCCCCCCCAAGTGCAAAATCACCGCGAGGTGAAAGCACTTTCCCTCTCAAATCAACAACGACGACAACAACAACAACGGTGCACTTCCACTTCACTGACTTCTTATGAAGGACCTGTGTATGTAGTGTGTATATCTGTGTGGGACTGTGGCTGGGTGGGTGTGTTTTCACACGCACAGCCGTCTCCCGGAACACACCATTGACACTCTGTCATTGACAAGAACACTCACTTGTGATTAAAAAGAAAGAAAAATATGAGGAAAAAATGCACACGCACAGACGCCAAGCAGCGTGAGCCTTCGTGACGCTTACAAAATTGTGAGCCCAAAGAAGGAGACGAGCAAATAGTCTGGAGAAATCTAATCACACTGGAAAGCTTTTAAATATTTGCATGCCAAATTGTTTTGATTAATTGGCAAACACAAAATGCTCGCCTGCCGCGGCCGGCAGTGCGAATCAATTGTATCGTGCAGTCACTGCATGCCTCCCCAACCTCTAGCCTCTGGCGACTTCGGAGGGGAGGGGGAGGAGGGGTGCTCGCAATCCGAAAATAAGCGACCAAGTAAATGTCATTATGTGCTGCCACAGCACGTGATGTCCCTTCGGGTCTGCACGCGTGCCAGCAGCGGTAACAATCCGCAGCCATCACGGGCGACTTAGCATCTCCTGTTCCCTTCCTTCGGACCATCCTCCTGCCCCATACAGACGGGAGTCTGATGGAGTTAGTTTACTTCGTTTAGTCCTCTTTTTCCCCTTGTGGAGGATAGGGCCTCTACAGTTGTCCTCCACTTCCTGCGGTCTCCGGCAATTTTTTTTTTTTTTTTGCTTTTTCCCAAGACAGGTTGATGGCTTTGAGGTCCGAGTGTGATGGAGAGAAGACAAAATGAACCTTCCTTTCAAAGCTACTTGCCTGAAAGTGGATGTGATCAGGAGCTATTTCAAGATTTGTGTCATCAAGTATCATTTGAATTCCCGTTACTCTTACATGAAGTTGTTTAGTCTAGATCTAACTATGACAGACCGCGTGCTATAAACAGAACTGTCAGCCGTTACATTAAGTTATTCAGTCTAGATCTAACTATGACAGACCGCGTGCTATAAACAGAACTGTCAGTCCCACCACGCAAGCGGTAGTCCAAAAAGACAAAGGTTGAAAAAAAAGGTTTTCAGAACGCGTCGACGAAGTATTGCAGTTATGGTAAATTGAAGATTGAAAAGAACATCATTGACTAGACCTCGTATGCGTGTAAACTGTTCTGGATTAATGCCCGAACAGCCACTATTCGGAAATAGATATACAAGAATAAAATTTGGTGTGAGCAAGGCACGAATAGGAAAATAATAACTATCCAATTAGTTATTTTTAGATGGCGGAATTTCTCCTTACTCCTTGAGTGCGCATGCGTTATGGTCAACACTTTACTTCTTCTCTATAATCACTGCGCCGGCAAAAAAGAATCCGCAAACCAAACTGGTCCAGCACGACCAATATTGAGGTTCAAATTTTGCTTGGGAAAAAAAAGCCGGCAGTGAAGGGAGCTTCATTTTTGGGTGCAGTTACCCTGAAAATCACTTTTCAAACTCAAAATAGCAGACCGCGTGTCAGCACATGGTGTGCCCTTGACCTATCGCAGTAGTGCTACGCTCCATCCCGATTCACAACTTCTATGTGAACATTAACTTCATCTACAATACCTAAAATATCCGTTCTTCGAAATATATTTTTTTTCGATATATGTCAAAATCATCAAATATGTCGGGCGGATTTTTTTACTGTCTCTAGAAACTCTGTTTCGGCAAACTTGGAAAAAGCTCTTGGAACGACCGAATAAAGTATTCCAGAATAACCACGGAAGAATAAACTATTTGGTTTTCGTGCATGGGAAATTGAAAGAGCTTATCCTAGAATAATCGTTACTACAGAAATAAGTCAGCTATTCGGTTTTCTTGCATAAGGGGCCAAACAAGTCAAAGTGCACTAAGAACTCCTGTGAGTCTCAAGCATCTCGGCTTCTCTTTTATACCCTCGCTACTGAGTGCACACGTGACTAGGATCACAGACCTTACATATATTTATATATGTAAGGTCTGTGCTAGGATATAATTGTAAAGTGCAGATTTAACCCAGGAAAATTTAGACAGTGCACCACTTTGAAAAATGCAGAATCGAAGGGGAAGGTCTATAAACGTAATGTAGCAAACTGCCCAAAATAAGGGTTGGTTCTAAAAATGTAATGCAGCAAAACTAAATTAGTTCCAGAAATCTACAGCTTACATCTTCATTTCAAGCTTTTCAACAATCGGGTGCCGGAAACAGCCCGCGTTGGTCGTATTTTTTAGCAACTCATACAAAATAATTAATGAATGTCACCATCGTTGCACCTTGTTCCATACTGAAAAATGGCAACTAATAAAGTTTTTAAAAAATATATTAATTTGCTTGATTTGTCCAGCATTTAAATTTTAGACGTGCAGGAGAAGCTTGGCTTTAGACTTCGTTCTGCTGGGGAGACAAATAGAAAAAAAGGCACCCATCTGCCATTCTGTAATACCTTAATCTGTGGTGCGTACCGCAGGTTAAGCCGCTGACAACAGCTTTAGTAGAAGCTGAGGCGCCCCAGAGGTTGACACAACAGAAGAAGACGTATCGTTGCTCTCCCTCAGTGGCTGAGATTAAGCAGTACAACGGTACCTGGGGCTAATCTACTTACGTATAGGCTACACCATGATGATTGCAGCCATCTGCCCCCAGCCCCCCCGGTCGGGTGTGAAAGGTCTTTAACTTTGGAAACCAAGAAAAGGATTTAATGTGTGTTATCCTCTTTTCCTCACGTAAACAAGCCCGTAAATTTCACGGCTGTGCGGGTTTTGTGTGCGTTTTTGCGTGGGGAAAAAGAAAACACAAACGCTCTTGCAAATCACTCTTTAGCTGACAGACTGGAGATCCGCCTATTCTCTGCACCTTCGAGGAGCTAGATCTACACATGGGGCATATACAGACTTTTGTGAGTGCGCGTGTGCATGTGTATGTGCGTACGCGAGCGTGTGTGTATGTGTTTGGTGGAGGGAGGGGGACACATCTAAGAGGAGTTCTATTCAACTCTGGACCCTTTCTTTTTTTCATTTCAGGGCCACACTTGGTTGTTTTTTCGTACGCATTTGGATGTCAAGGTCACTAGAGATTATACTCAAACTTTCCTCCGTCCCTTACCACCACGCATGCATGAAATAGCGAATGCCTTCTTCTGCTCTTACCTACCCCGTTATTCTTTGCTGTTTCCATTCGTTTTTAGACCTTGGCATTGTTTCTATTCCCAAAGGAAACATTGGTCTAGGAATACAACAGATGGCTGACCTTGTTGGAGCTCTCTTCTTCTTTTGTGCACGCACTGTCACCTCGCTGACCACTTCCTGTACACGAGCAGCCAACGGTGAATCGTTTGGCTTTGTCTGCACGGCAACAGGACGAAGCAGCCAGTTAAGTCTAGTCTAGTCTAGTCTAGATGCCCAGAACGTGACCTTCAAGAGGATGCAGTGCTTAAACGAGATACCTACAGAAGGCAACGTTGCCCGATGCTTTCAGAAAGAAAAGGGGATGTCTCGAACTTGTTTCCCTCTCCCACCTCGTTTACATCCCTCTCTGATTGCCTACAGAGTCACTTACGTCCCGCCGGTGCAGACGGTCACATATTTACCTTCAGTAGGACATTAAGTATGACTAAATTTATCTTTGTTTTTTCTTGATAAAAGAACAAGAGTGCTTTTGGTCAGACTTCTGTTTTTTGGGGAGTGGATGAGTAGTTAGCAGGAGAGTGTTTGCTGTTTTCTTTTTATGGAAGAGAGGGGAGGGAGAGTGGATGATCAACTTGTAGAACGGGCTAAAGAGACCGCAGGGAGAGAAGGCTAAAAGAATCTTTCCTTCTCTGCACACAGCGCTGGTGTTTGTCGGTGACCAAAAAGAACTGACAATCTAAGAGTGTCTATCTTGGACGAACGAACGAACGAACGAACGAACGAACGAACGAACGAACGAACGAACGAACGAACGAACAAACGAATCCCTGATTGGGTACTGGCGTAGCAGCAAAGTCTAGTACATCTGAGCAGTCAGGGGCCGGTATAGTACTCTAATGTCTATGGTCTGTAACTCCAGCAGCGTTTGCCTACAACGCAGGCTATATACCGAAGGCTTTCGGAAGATTACTCCGCTAGCTGGTCATAACGTATGCGCCTTCTTCAATGGCTGTGAAGGTGCGTCAATCCGCGACAGAAAATAATACTCACTTATAGAGAGTAGACCCCCCCCCCCCACACACACACACACATACAGCTGGAGGACAGGACACCAACAACTGGGCTAAGCGCTTTTTTCCTTAGCGTCTACGTCACTACGAGTGCGTGTGCCCAGCGAGGGAGATGGCGGGACCCAGTGTCCTCGAAATACCCTTGAGACGAAGCTTGCATGCTAATGGTGTGCAGACAGCCAGAAAGAGGGGGAAGGGAGGGGAGCAGTGTGTTGTGTGTCCTTGCGTCCGCTTGTCCGTCCGTGCATAGGTCGAGCATCCCGATTCTCCCCCAGTCTACTCGCCTGGGTTGGGCGCAAAACCGCTGCACGCTGTTATCTCTGCATCTGGCTACACAGTGGCAGCCCCGATTTTTCAATCGCTATCTCGCGCCCAGACAGCTCAGACGGCAAAGGGAGCGGATCATACAGGGGGAGGTAATCGGCTTGGCTCTTGGGAGACCAAAGGATGAGGGAGAAGAATTTTGCGAATGAGAAGGACGGGAAGGGGGAACAGGGACTGATGGGGCGGAGTGGGGGAGGGGGAGAGAAGGAGGGGAGCGATGGACTGT
This sequence comes from Lanistes nyassanus, assembly GCA_004794575.1. Lineage (NCBI taxonomy): Eukaryota > Metazoa > Mollusca > Gastropoda > Architaenioglossa > Ampullariidae > Lanistes > Lanistes nyassanus. Next base: position 177,000 of record SMGT01010510.1, on the reverse strand, counting down.
TCTATTGCTGACGGGAAGGGGAAACGAGGCTGGCTATCTGTGACGGCTTGTCACAACAGCCGCACGCACGTCTCGCCAACAACGAACTGAACTGGAACTTAGCAGAGGAGCAGGATGAGCGAAAATAACACTGCGCTTTAACTCGGAATCCCCGTCGTAACTGCCTCTTGTGCGGTCTTCAAAAATCAAGTCCTGCGGACCGTAGCGTGTATCAGTTATTTTCAAAATGAAGACACGAAAAAAAAAATGAAAGAAGGAAGCAGACACACCGAGCCAGCGTGACACATCGACGGGAAGGCAGGCAGACAAACAGGAAGAAAGCAAACGGGGTCGAAGAGGCAGAGGGTACACGCTACACACGCGACAGTCAGCTATGTGGCACGCGTATCATGGCCGCTGGAATGAGAACGAGGCTGAGTGTGCCATGGACAGCGAGACGCGCACAAAGGGGGTGGATTAACCCCCTACCCCCAACCTTTCCGAGAGGTGCAATGCGACCTGACAGGTTCGTGACGTCATGCAGCACGCGCTGTGTACGTCACGTCATTGCAGAGTCCTCTCACGTGCAGACCCACACGCTGTACGCGGTGTGTAAATGGGGACCCCAAAATTAATCTCGTGCCCGCACCAGCCTCCCATCACTCACCAGCTCAACCCTGAAATACTTTCCGATCACCTCTAACTGCTTAAAAATTTAATTTGGCATCCAAAACTAAACAAACGAAGGAAAGGAGGAAGGAAGGAACGAACGAACGAAACGAAGGAACAAAATCCTAACGTTGTCATCATGTTTTAAATGTTGAATGACGTTTCGTCACTCCGCATCTCTCCCCTTCCTCGGTCTCTCTCACGCACACATACGCGCGCGCGGGTGCGATACTAGAAAGAAAATTATCTATATTACTGAATTGTGACGAAATCTATGTTCCAGAATGCCAGTTTCTTACTTATTTTTTCGGCAGATTGCCTCAAGATCTTAATGAAAACTCTATGGACTCATTTTTAATAAAGAACAATAAATTATCAAATGATAACTCCAACAAGAAGTACTGGCAGCGCTCAACATAGACTCATTTTTATTGGGAAACCCCTAAAACGACATCACATTCTCATACTGAAAGGCCCAAGATTTCTTCGCAAAAGTGGTTCTATGTGTTAACAGCCTTAAAGAAACGCACACAACAGGAACATGTCATAGAAACCTATTCTTGGAGTAATCAGGACGTAAAAAAAGCAGCCTTTAAGTCCATCACGAAGTTTCGTCAACCGGGAATCGGTTTATCTGATGGCCTGACGTATAGGGCGCCTGGCGCCGTTGGATATGGACGACAGCTCAGGATGATTTCAGCAAAGTCACTTACATTCATGAGGCAAACCAATGTCAAAGGTTATAACAAGAGACAGATGCCCCCATTCTTCCGTTTTTGTCTTTAATAGTCAATTTAAAAAAAAAGAAGAAATAGTCTAACGGCGATGTGTGAGTCAGAATGTAAAATGAAATATTTTTAGCGAGACCCAAAATTGACCTCCCCGGAATCGAACTCTAGTAATTTAAGGAGTTTAAGATGAAATCAGAGGGAAAAAAGGGAGACTAAACGCACTGGAACCTAAATTTTCAGGCGATCAAAAGCTTCGGGAAACGTTTCGTCATCTTTATGTTCGACTTCCTTGCACAAATACGAACTTAAGACAAAATTGTTCAGTAGGCTATGTGTTCCCAAGAGATTCTTCCAGGAGGATAAATTGCTATTCGGTTTTTAACCCTGTGTGAAATTCATCCCTATTCTTCAATTCTCAGACTGTTGTAGCAGTTTTGGCGTTAGGTACCACGGCATCCGGATACAGATAGCATCCCTTGTCCACGTGTCTGTAAGTAGGTGAACGCCTGTACGCGTGTGTTCTGTCCGTAATTTGTCACCGCATGTCTGCGTGCCTTTGCGAGCACTCGGCGCATAAAAAACAATGAAATTCCACAGACATGTATATACCTGTGGATATGCTCGGACTGTATTGACAAACAAAAGGTAAAAAAAAAACTATGCCAATTTGAAAGCACCTATTTAAATAATAGCACACCATATTACTATAGTAATATATAAACATAAATGAATTTTTCTATAAAAGTGTCAGCAAATAAAAATAATTCGTTGTAAATTATTCTAAAGAAAATAGAAACATTTCCGAACGCATTAATTTTCATAGCAGCTAACATGCAGTTTGCATGAGAAGGAACGAAGGGAAAAGGCAATTAAGGATTTTTTAAAAATAGTGCCGCTAGACATTCGTTCGATCTTTCTGTGAATCTAGTATCTAGTGCAGCAAAGGCAAACCGGAATGTAACGTACAAAAAAAAAACCTATTAAAACAGCCTTGGTGGTTATTGACAGCGACTCAGGCACCACGCAGAAAAGCCCAATGGGCAATTTATGACAAGTGTGTATTAGATCTGTCTCTGAATATAAGTTAGGTCCAGCTGTGTAGTTAAAATAAACTGTTTTATTTGCTTGTCTGACGCACATTTAGCGGATTTGTTCCCCAGTATTAGAGATTTATAAAAATTATTTTCTTGTTGGTAGTGTTCTTCCGTTTTGCAGAATGCTCGCGCACACTACCTTTAAAACTAAAAGTGTGCTAGACCAAACATATCTTTTGCTACACAAATTTAATTCACGTAAATCGATTGTTGGTAACCTTCGTTAGGACAGCCCTGTCGAATTTTATAAATGTCACTCAAGGGCGCCTGTGCCATACTAGGGTTTATCCTAAGCTGCTGAGAACCGAGTTTCATCGGCTCTTCTCTGCCACAGAGCTAAATTGTAAACGCTGCAGTTACAGGGCTAAATTGTAAACATTACACTTTAACTGAAAGGAACAATGTGTTGTTGAATGCATATTGAAAGTGAAAGTGGGTCTAAACTAGTGAGAACCAGTGACAACTTTAATTGCAAAGCTGACACATGGTGATTCAGCTTATAGGTTAAGTGCAAGATAATTGACTTAATGTTGTAAACAAAAAGAAAAAAAAGTCTTCAAAGCTCTACGCAGTTTTGAATCATTATTTGCGAACGTCATACCGGTGAGTATGCACTGCACACAAATCGCAAGTACCGGCAGACACATCTGTCGGTAGTATAATGTTGCTCATTATATCGAATTAAGTTTTTATTCACAAAGAACGATATTGTTTTTACTTGCTCCTATTTTCTGTGTCCACTTGCATCTGTCTGCAGCAGAGCATTTAGGAAAGAGCTGTATGTCGGTGAAGCTGTGCCTGCGACACAAAGTGCGTTTAACAATATCGACCTTGAATGCCTGCAAGCAGAACAGTACGCTAGACGTGCAAGGGAGCTAACTGAATAGTCAAATGTATACTGTTTTAATATGTTTTACTAAAAAGTTCATAAAGAATCAAAACCATATTTATCTGAGTATTATGTGTATTGCAGTCTAGAGATAAACTCCAAGAAAAATGTATTAATTTTTAAAATTAATGAAATTATTTAGAATGCGATCGGATGTATTTTGTTAAGCGCTACTCCTTTTAGTTGTCGATTTATATTTGAAGGGCGCTGCCACGTTTTGGAATAATTTATCAACCATCACCATCATCAGCAATGCTACGGCATTGCAGATAGATCACTTTTTGGAGGATGGGTACATGTATCCATTCTATAATGTCTGATGTTTACACCAGCTCGGGGATGCGGAGGCCTTACATTTTGGTAAACAAGCACTACGTTTTATCCGGACTGTCGTCTCCACCCCCTCCCATCCTTTTGATCCAGATAACACAATCGCTTGTGTAAGTTTAGCCGACACAGCTTGACAAATAGTTAAACATCCCCAGATGAACACAATCCATGTACTGGTTTTAGTTGTCGTTAGGTTCCACAGAAGCGCCCACGTACGCAAGGGCGCAGAACATTTTGAAAACAGAATTCTCTTTCTCCATGTAGGTTCCTTTCTGCGGAACCGGTTGGTAGTTGCATGACACACCACAACAGACTAAACTGAAGCACAGCGTTTGTAGGGGATATTGCTACCACCATCATAGCTTTGTGCACCCCAGCGCCTGTTAACTCTGGATTGCGAGTTTGAGCGGGAGGGTTGACAGGGGGAGAGAGGGAGGGAGAAAGGGTGGCTCGATAGCCATGCAGGTAGAGCTGTGGGTGTTTCTGGTTTGAATCGAGGAGTGGTCAAGCACAATATCCCCGCACAGTATGCAAGGAAACCCCCCCCACCCCCCCCCCACACACACACAATAGCTGACTTATTCTTGTCATGACGACAGATATTCTACAATAAGCTCGTTGAATTTTCCATGCATGAAAACCGAACAGCTAATTTTTTCCCTCATTATTATGTAATAAGTTATTCAGTCGTCCCAGAAACAGCGTTTTCGGAGACAGAAAAATCTGTTCGACATACCTGATGATTTAAACATATATCAAAAATATATATTTCGAAGAACTGACATTTTGGGCATTGTAGGTGAAGTTAATGCTGGCACAGAAGTTGTGAATCGGCATGGAGCTTAACACCACCGTTACAGGTCAAGGTCACACCGTCTGCTGACGCGCGGCTTCTATTTTGCTGCAAGTTAAGGTTTATGTTTTAAAAATGATTTTCAGGGGGACTGCACCCAACAATGCAGGTCCCTCTGGCGCCAGTTCTTCAAGTAGAATTTCAACCTCACTATTGGACCAGTTTGGTTTGGGGATTTTTTTCTGCCAGCGCAGTGATTACAGAGAAGAAGTGAAGTGCTGACCATATCGCATGCGCACTCAAGTAGAATTCCCTTTCAATAACTCATTGAAGTTATTCTTTCCTATTCGCGCCTTCCGCATACTGAATTTCATCCCGGTATAAGAAAGGAAAAGCTGTTCCCAAATGGTCGCTATTCGGGAATAAATTTAGTACGGTTTACACGCATACGGGGTCTGGGGTCAAACATTCGTCAGACTCTATTCGGCCTTTCCCCTTAACATTAAACTGCCTCTTTTCACTGGCCATCTTACTCCAACAACCGTCTGATGGTTCTTTCAGTCAACAGTCGAGTAATAGGACCCCATCTCCCAACGCGTTGAAACATTGTCCCATTAAAATTACTTGCTTACCGAGAGAGAGTCCCGTTAGGAACAGCCCCATTGATAGGTAACGGGCAAAAATGGATTTGGTGTCAGTGCACTCAAATTACAGAAAATGCCAGGTTTATTGAGAGAATTTAAACATTATTTTCTGTTCTCCCAGCAAGCATGAAAAAAAAAATAATTGAGATCATAGTCCGAGCGATGAGAAGGAAATGGGTGTGAACAGTATTAGGATAATGCTCAGATCACCTCGTCTTCTTTTTCCTCTTTGCTGTGTTCGTTGCTGGGCCAGTGACTTGCGAGCAGAATTTTGGTGTTCTGAAGCTCCGGGGATACATGAACCTGTCTGTATGGGAACTTCAGCCCTGGAACCATTCACACTCCAGCTCTGCAGCTGCTCACACACCACCCCTCCAACTACTCGCACATTACGCCATCCCTTGAACTACTCTCACTATACAGCTGTACTTGTAGTCACGCAATGCTCCAGTCGTAAAATACTCACACCTTTCACAAAATGCACAGCCCTGCAGACGGTTTCACGAATCCAGAAACAGACAGATCCATTCAATCTACCCACTCACGTAGGAAAGACGGTGGATGCGCTGTTTCCGTCTGGAAACAAGACCCTGGCATTGCCAAACTTAATGCCTTCTCCCCCAATTCCTTCGTGCCTGTAGGAAGAGTCATTTGACTGATGTACTGTTAGAGTATCCTGTAATATAATCACGTGATCCAGTCCAGGGTGGTTGGGTGTTTGCTGCTTAACGTCCCGCCGCAAACCAGGTGCATATCAGGACGGTGTTCCTTCGACAAAGTTTACGTGCTGCCACACGTGGGAGCGCTGTCGCAACACAGAGTTCAGTCCCACCCAGTCACATCATACTGACACTGGGCCAACCAGTCCTAGTACTGTTCCCCATAGTGCCAGGAGTCTGGCAGGTCGCCTTAACCAACAGACCACCGAGGCGTGAGCCAGTCCGGCTTATGTGATACGCAAGAGCCCGAGAAGACCAACAACTCTCACAACGTCCTTGTGAATACTGGCTTGCGACTGCCATGTGATGAAAGTATGCGGTTGAAGACGTTCAGAGCTGTTTAAAGTGGGGCGAGGTGTGGGAGTCAGGGAGCAATGTTGAGAGGAGAGATGTTCCAGGTTTATCTGACCTCTGCCTGTAATTTCGTGTCTCAATGTCTGATTTGCTTTCACAAACGAATGAATGCAATCGTTAATCACCAACCATTTATAAAGTATTCCCATTTAACGCCTTATTTTTCTCATTACTCAGTATGTAAGTATTGTTCCGACAAAGGAGGGAGTGAGCGAACTAGTAAAAATGCCTTTTGTATAGACAAACTTTTCAACTGTTTAAAATTTAATTAATTTATTTATTAAAGGAAGACTTGGTGGACCTGTGACGCAGGAATGATTGAAGTTCTTTTGCTGTCTGAACGTTTGACATGAGCGTAACTAATTTCTCTAATACATTGTGTGCCGATTCAATTTTATTCCACCCCACCTCCGCCCATCTTCTCCGTCCTATTGTAAAGTCATGCGTGGATTTCTTCATTTTGTCAAGTCTCGAAGCGTGGGCCCAGGAAAGACATGAAATACCGCAGATGGGTAGTTCAAACCAACAGTGCATAAAAATGTTAGCTTCTATTTTTTTCTGGAGAGAGGGGAATCCTTGTTGTTATGGATAGCTCCTTAAAAAAATAAGCTACTTATGCAGTCTGATTTTCGATGATTTGAAAGCGAACCCATTTGTGCGCGTGGATCGCAAGCATATATATTTACGAAATTTCGGCGCTGTTTGCCATCACTCGACATCAGTGACCTTGACCACCATCCTGCAGTGTGCTCGGTAACAAGGCAAACGGAAATCATCGAGAAGATTGGTTGGTTGGTTGGTTGGTTATTTAAAAGGGATAGTGTTTCCACCTGGCGGTGATTTTGCACAATGGCGGGGTGGGGTCCTATTACTCAGCTATGTACTGAAAGAACCACCGGACTGATAGCTGCAGTAAGATGGTCAGTGCGGACAGGTAGTTTAATGTGCGGGGAGATGCCCGAATGGAGTTTGGACAAATGTGCAAGTCCAGGAAATAATCGTTTGTCACACCTGGATTAGAACCATCAACCTTCCCTCTGCTAGTCCGCAGGTCTACCAACTAACCAGGGCCCTATCAAGAAGATTCATCTCCCCCATTGCAAATCTGGTCGTCAGGCTCATATCCTAAGACATGCAAAGACGTTAGCAGGACAGGTTGTATGCAGCTGTATCGTAGGACCTGAGTTCAAATGACGTCACAACCGGAGTGATTATGCTTGTTAAACAATTAGTTGACCTTTTTAGACCTATCTGGTGTCTCGGCAACAATTTTCTAAGCGGTTTTAGCTTTTCCTGAATATTATAACTAGGTTCTTGGCAGAGGCGAACAACACTGAGGCAGGAATCGAGGGATCGCAGCACACAACAGCAGATCTAGTAGATCAAAGTAGAAATTAATTTAAGTTTTCTTACACATGATACGTTAGCCTGAAACAGATACAGGCATCAGATCTCCGAAATAATGAGACTTAATCTTCAAAACAAAAATATAAAACACTTTCCAAGAAAGAATTACCCCAGAATTTCCCAATGGTTTGATCATGCTACAAAAAGTAATGGACATGGAAAGTAAGGACAGACAAAAAAAAGGTACGGAAAGATAGATAGAAAGAAAGAAAGAAAGAAAGAAAGAAAGAAAGAAAGAAAGAAAGAAAGAAAGAAAGAACTTTTATTCGAAAAAACGTCCAGACTTAGGTGAAACAAACTGTTGATTAATGTTTTGTCAGACCCTATTAACCCCAGACGCGGGTCTCAGGGGCACTGGATATACTTATTCTCTGCAAGCTGGAAACTGAACATTCTACGTTGTGCAAAGGAAATAGCAGGGATAGGGATAGGGAGAATCTGTGCTCCTTCTTCGTGAGCTAACTGGTTACGCCGGTTTGTGTTCGCGATGATGCATGACTGCTATCTATACCTTTTAATCGTTGTCTTTACGGCCAATCCCATAGCTACCTATCTGAACTTTGGACACCCTACCAATCATAAAGGATCATGCGCTCAGCTGTTGGGGAGGGGAGATTAGGTTACCCTCTCTACTAAGAATCAGAATCGAAAATTTAAGATTCGGTAGTGGGATTTTTTTTCTTCTTCTTTCCGTGGGGTGGTGTTCCTTGCTTGCCGTCGTCTCTCCGTGGTGTCAGCATTAATGGCAGTTGTATGTCTGTGTACGTGCCGAGGTAAGAGTGAGAGAGAGAGAGAGGGGGGGGCCCCAGAGCGCAATGCACACTGCACCAATAAATTTTTTTCCGTGTCTCTAATTATTGGAGATTTTAAAGATTTTGAGAACTTGGTGAAGGGGAGAGTGAAGAGGAGCTGAGTGCGAGGAGGAGAAAGCAGTCTCGCTACTCTGCCCAGAGGTTCATCATGGATAAGACAGATTTGTACACATTAAGGCTATCGATGTCTTCATAATGGACGAATACCCTTTTTTGTAGACTAAGAGTTCCCGATGCTGAAGATTTTATACGTTGTCGACGAACGTTTTTCAGGGAGGGATGACATCGTTTAGTGCTATCAGTGTATGTTATCACCGTGTACCCCAACAGCTGTTGCTAGGCCATATTGATATGCAGCCATTCGTCTCTGCTGGTCATTCCCTGATAACACTGGAACCACACTAGAATGTTTCTAAAGGAACTGGTTCAGTGAGTAAATCTGCAAGATAGTAAATATATCCAGGAACGCAATACATTAAACACATCAAACAAACTACAACAAAAATGCAGTACATTTGTATATTAAACCCTCGAAAGGGGTATAGAGCAGAGGCCGGGCACCACCTGTAAAGAATATGTTGTTCTGTTTTAGCCACATTTACCCAACATTATGTTGGTTTTAAGCGTAAGTTTCAAAGTTAAATGTAATTTATTAAGGATCCCTTTAAAGTTCAAAACACTTCCTATCAAATACATTTCTTTCTTTCTCTTAGAAAAGGAGATCTTAAGGAAATCTAGAATCCTAGCGTACAGTTTTCTCGCCAGTTTCGTTTTCATTTTCCTGCTGAAATGTCTAATCCAGACTCGATCTAAATATATTCACATATTATGCTTGTTCCCCCTCCCCTAGCTAGCCCTAACACCCAAGCCCGCCCCACTTTATTAAAAATGTTAGCCATTTGGTATTTGCCACGGCATTTGGTTTTGCGTGAGTTTCGAAACAGAATAGAAAGTTTCTCTAAAACTGAACCACCCACCGAAGTCTTTGCATGCACTTCATTGTAGAACTTTTTTTTTTTTTACTTATTCTTTCGAGTCAGCTTTTCCTTGCTACCAAGACACGAGAAGAAGAAAAACGATTTATCTGTTTCAAAATAATACTGACTTCAAATAAAAATTGTGTTAAAATGAAAACGTGTCATGCTTTCATCCAGTCCGTGCAGAAGACCGCCCATTTCCACTCTTGATAACGTATGAAATGCCAGTTCTTCATAGTTCTATGACAGTGACTTGACATTTACACAACCCCAAAAGACAGGGGTGGTATTCATGAGTGTTCGTATCTGCACTTCCGGTCATAAAAGTAGTCGTAAGGCCCATTAGCCCTGTGCATTTTACGTGCATCTTTATCTGTGAACAAGAGATAGGAACGTACCTGCAAGTCAGCCCAGAATCAAATACATATTTTCAATATGAATGTTATAAGCGAAATTTTCCTCCACAAACATTTATGATCATATCTTATATGCACATACTGGCTTTCTCAGATACGCCCGCTCTCAGTTCCAATTTGTGTTATCTAAGTTAGCAGCTGTGCTGATTAAACGTTCACTATACGAACTGGTTGTGCTTTGCGGCTGGGGCTGCATGTTCATGCATTTTAGGCCTAAGTCGTCGCGCAAATAAAACTAGACGCAAAACCCTGGATCACATAACTTTCTGTCTTTTCTCGAACGCATTCGCAGCTAACACAAGCGGAAGGCTTTTTCGAGAAATATACCTGTTCTCCCTGAACAGTGAAACGTGCTCGGGTCAGTGAAGAATCCGTCTTGAACTGAGTGACGGGTTAGCTGCCTTTCCCTCTGCGCACCATGCGTTGTTTTCGGTCCCAACAACCTTATCAACCCCTTGTGTGGACTGGTCCAGCTGAAGAGGAAGTATCCGCCTGACAGCAGTACAGCTCCTGCAAGGAAGGAAAAGCTGGAGGATGTGTGTGTGTGTGTGTGTGTGTTGGGAAGGACGGAAGGGGGGGGGGGATAATACTAAAACGAGAGGAAGACCACACCGCGGGCAAAGCCCTACTACTGATTTGAATCAGTGGGCGCGCCAGCCAACCTTCCTTTTGAGCTCTCCTATGCAAATGTCATCTGGGTCCCATCCCGCCATCCACTCTCACTTCTTGTCACTTTCCCTCTCCTCTCGTCTCCCCCCACCCTCACTCCCCACGAGATGATGGCTGTAAACGTCTAGCAGGCCAGGAAACCGACGGTGCGCTGATAGGGGACATGGGGGCGGGGGAGGGTGACGGGAGCGAAATAGCTCTTCCAGGGGGCGTCTCAAAGTCATCCTAAAGAAAAAAATCCCGTTGGAGTAAATTCGAAAATATAAGAATGTTACAACTTCGATGTGTTTACTCATGCAGAGATTTATCGCAAAATTTCATTTTCTTTAAAGAACAGGAATATCAGACGGTTTAAAAATAAATGGTTTGACTTAAAACGTAATCTATCCAATTCCTATCAGGCAACACAGCTGGAAGAAAACACGTGAAAATCTTCGTCGGTTATATGCACATAAGTCAGTGTCTTTATTTATAGTTTCAGCGGGATATGATACTTTACTTAAATCCGTCGTCTACCAGACCATGTCCGCTGAAAATTTAACAGATCCTACAGCTAGTCGTTTTCATATTCTGGCCTGTGTGAGTTGTTAGAATCTGACCATACAGTGAGAGGCGCTTTGGACTGTCTCCCACATGCCAATGTCAAGAAACAGAAACGGTGCTTTTGCAGATACTTGCAAAAATATGTGCAGAATTACATGGGTCTCCATTCCCCCTGCCCCACTCTCACCCCAACAGTCTTTTCTATACTTGCACTGAGTGCCATTCTCCACCCCTTTCGTTTGGGGGTAACTGCCAAATCAAGATCAATCTTTATATGCACATCATTTCGTTAAATAGTGGAACAGACTATAGACTGCTCAACAACGACGTCACACAGACGTTCAGCCAATAGTTTATAAGCTGACGGAGCAATTACACGTCAGTCACTTAGAACGGCGTGGGTTATACACGCCTATCTATCGTTAAGCCAATCGCTGTTCGCCTTTCTATCCCTAGACCAGGATGAAGCCGGTTTGTGGGCGGGCACCAAAGTGATCGACAGTTAGTTGCGCAGTGTATGATGATGCAGTTGTATGTGACGCGTTGAGGCCTTGTACGGGTTTCGAAGAAAAAGATAGCTGATGGTAATGGTTAGTTATGTAGACGGTAATACTGGTTCTTCACGCTTGTTGTCAACATTTCTCCAATGCTGTTGGTAACGGATGCTTTCAAAAGCAGTTTGAAGAGTTCGAGTATTTTAGGCGAATTGTGAAGATAACGTAGTTGAACAAGTGTGGGAGCTGTTTTCACGGTCAGCAGTTTGCTTCCTGTTTTGTGACTGTCAAGTTTAAGATAATGATATATTTAAAACACAGTTTGGATACAAAATTCCATAGACGATCGGTGTCACAGATCTACCTTCTACTCCTGACTACTATCTAGTTAGTAGTTTATAAGTTTAGTCGTGTTACCGACGAGGGAGGAGGAAAGTCTGGACATGTTTCTGGAAAAGCACCCTAGCAGTCGGACACTCTACACCCTTGATCCACATATAACTCAGTTCGTCTCATTTTCTATTGTTTTTTTTTTTTAAAGCCGGACAGTTGGAATGACTGCTTCCGATGACGAAGCACAAAAAAGCGGTGCCATCTATAGATCGACCGGTTCTGCAGGTGGCGTAGACTTAAACCCCTTTTGGTAATAAAGAACGATCCAAGTGTCTCTAAAATACAAGCCGTCAAAAACCGTGGAGATAACGGGTTTTCCTGATCTGACGGTAGGAAGCGAAGCAGTCGAGGGAGGCCTGGACGTATTCCAGAGACCAAAATCTGAACATACAGGATATATTTGTAAGCTACTTGCGTGATCGCACGCAGGAATTTGTTTACAAATAACTACTACTTGCTTTCATGCAGAAGTATTTTCACATATCAAAATCTCCTAGAAATTTACTTTCTAAGAGTGTGGGGGCATTTGCTCCATGGTAAATTGTTATAAAGTCAGCGTTGGATATATATGTATATGCGTTACTGAGCCCTCGTTCTGATTATCATCAGCATTTCTTATCGAAACGGCAGCGTGTAAAACTGCAAGTCTTTTTCTGAGTGTGCCTGAGGAGAAAATTATGTAAGGCTAGAGTTACTTGCAAAATGTCACATATTCACATTCATCAATTCATATCAACAATAAAGGAGGACAATGCTCAGAACTCAAAATAATCGCAAGGCATTACAGTTTATTTTTGTTTCGAAAGGACCCATCCTATGAACTACGACTAGTTTACAGTTATCAGGTCCCATAGTCCGGTCGTATTGCTGCATGACATTTTTAGGGTCGGATTGCATAAGTGTACCTATCATCTGTTCATACGTAAAATACACAGGACAAACGGGGCTTACAAGCCTATGATCAGAGGGGCAGTTACAAACGCTCATACAACCCAACCCAACCCAGACCGTATAGCAGGGTTTGTACGGGAAGGGTCACTTTACAGGAAGAAAGTACAATTACTGTGTAATATAAGCGATAGTGTCGACTTTTTTTTTTGGGGGGGGAGGGTCGGGGGTTGAGTCCACGCAAACCACATAGCGGCGTTTTATTGTTTTATTTTTTCTTAAAGGTTGATCGGAAATGGGCGTCTGATCCTAGACAGCACCAAGTCGGAGAGGTTTTCCTCCATACACTGACGGGAAGTAGCTGTGATCTGATGCTGATACAGTTTAGGATGAGAGGACGAGGGAAATTCAGATATGAAGTACGGGGAAGACGTCGGACCTCGCAGAAGTAGTAGGCATCTATGGTAATTTAGAAAAAAAATTGAAACAAGATAGCATTCACTCTATTATTCGGATGTTTGGGCTTTTTAAAGTTAATGACCCGCAGAATTCTTTATCCAAATCGACCAGTGACTATCATTTTTTTAAAAAAAAGTTTACGTTTTTAATGATTTTTTTGTGTGTGAAGTGACACCATATACTTCTGAGCTAATCTTCGCTTTGTGCTCAATTGTCTTTGAAAAACACACGGTATTTCTTCGTGTCACAGGTTCAATTTTGGAAGACAGCATACAACAAATTTCAACCACTTGAACTGGCTGAAAAGAGGACATAAGCTGTGGTTTTATGTTTGCTGAAAAAGGGAACTTTTAAAAATCTAGTCACGTAGTTAAAAGGTTTCGGGTTTATTGCATATCATTCCAATTTACTTTTTAAAAAATCTTTTAAATAAGTCGTCACTTCCGGATGAAAAGATAAAAGAGCTTTGATGTACATTTGTTATAAATATAACCTTTAATATCTTTGTGTACATTTTACTTTAGTTAAAACTGCCTTACAGTCACTTTTCTTTTGTCACTACGAGAACAACGGACTGCAGTTCAAAAGAAAGCTCCTCTCTTTTGTAACTGAAAATCAATTCAGATAGTTTTGTTAGAAATGATCTACAAATACCATGCTGCGCATGACCAAACATCTTCGCTAGCCCCGACGAGCTAGTGACTCGAAATTCACTAGCCCATGAAATTTCCAGCGGTCCAGGTTTGTTCTCTCTCGCGCGCGCGCATAACTACAGGTCGTCACCCCCACCCCCTCAAAAAAAACCAAATAATCTATAGCTGTTTTCCTTGCTTCCTCCCCTCTTCTTGTAGACATGCACCAAGTCTTCAACGCGAACGCACGCGTTCCTGCATCCACCCCATCCCCAACCCCGAGAGAAACAGAAGGGTGTAAGGGAAAGGGAAACAGTACGTGATTAAAACGCATGTGAGAATGTTTCCGTGTCTCCTGGTGGTCCTACTGAAAGCAACAAAAACCACAGATGGCAGTCAAGACAGCCCTCTAATCGTTTTCTGGCAGGATCTCAGTAAACAGCGAAGGCTGAAAAACAGCTGTTTACCACCACCACCGCTACCAAGCCGTTATCGTCGTCAACATCAAGGGAACCAAAAATAACCCCACTGAATTTTCTGAATAATCTTAATACACAACACAAGCTCGCCATTTACGTAAACTTTATTTTTCTGGTACATGCATACCCGCACATAGCGGTAAGAGCCAGATATTTGTCACCCCCTCCCCCGACTCCTCCATCAAGCACACGCTTTACTGAATGCCTGATCTCATTCGTTCACAGATATAAAACTGATAACTTCAAGTAGGTATGTAGCATTTTATGCACTGTTCACCGCTTTTATTGTTTTTTTACTCCTGAAATCGCAACGTATTGAATCATTAATTGCCTGCCTGACTATATCGTAACAAATTCTCTGTGAATGCAGCAGACTCACAACACACTAGACCATTACCTCGGATAACTCGGGCGCTGAACTAGGTACATGAAGAGACTTCATAATGATAAGATCGATAATTAGCTAACACTAACCTTGTCGTTATCGAAGAAAACATCAGTCTACACCCCCTCCCCACCTCTGACTCATCCTCATGAGCTAATCATTTTTTCAACCTGCCACATTGGTAACGTGACCACAACAAATGCGATATTTGGTTGCTTACTATTTCACAAAAATAGTATTTTGAAAATAGATGAATGCTTTAAACACTCCACAACCGCAGACAACTAGCTTGCTGATAACAAGTTACTGAGCATACACAAACTAAGTTTAATTCTTGGCGTAACATACTAGTTCTGTTCCACCCCGCCTTTGCCCAGCTTCGCTAGGCGGATGTCTTTTTCTCTTTTGTACAAGCACTGTACAATTGCGTGTCTACACTGAGGAGAAGCAGAAAAAAGGCAAACATGTATTTTCCATGTCGTTGTATCCTTCTATGAGATTGTGGGTTAGGAAAAAAAAACGGGCGAACCTTTCACAAACTGGCACCGTCAATCGGGCTACCCCCACCCCACCCTCCGCCCACTCGTGCAAAGATCAGACCATGTACCAAAACACGACTGGACATGGACATTCGCAGAATACAACCTTCCTGTCTTCTGAATGTGCCTTCATTCCAGCTTTGTCCGGTTCTCCAGGTGCCACAAGCGCTGGATGTTAGTTACCGACCTCACAGGAGCGGTCTTCCTGCTGCCGAGTGCCAACAATGCCGTTTACAGATTTGCACCTAGCGTCACAAAACCACTCCAAGAAAACTGACCCAGCTGTGACCTTAGGCACTGTCCTCTGTCAGACAGTCCGTCCTGTCAGCACTATTGTTTCTCACTCAGCTGGTTAGCATACCGACAGGCAAACCGACCCAAAGTTGACCTAAATGGCTGCGGCTGACCAATCAGCGGCCACTCCCCGTTTCAAAGGAGTAGGGCTGTTTGGGCTACTGGTATCAGGGACCCAGCAGCGACACTGGCTGTTTGCACTGTTCGACAAGCGAAAGATGACGTTACATTGTCACTCGACAGGTGCTGACAGCGTTTATAAAGACAGGTCGAAAATGTATCCTTGCACGCTAAAGTTTCATGCAAAGTCATTCTTAGGAATAAAGTCGAACGAGAACACAGTGGCCAGAAAGAAACAGAGAGACGTAAACAAAAAAAGCTCGCAAGGATCTGAACACAGCAAAGCCTGGCTGAATTCGGTATATAAGCTGCCATCCGATTAACAAAAACACTGACTTCTCCGTCCATCAAGGTTCAACGTTAGCGCGCATGCGCGCTGACATGCAAGCACCACAGTAAGCACAGCACAGTTGGAAACAGCTTCCGTGAAAGAAAGCTACTCAAATTTCAGCATTCAGCACGCCAAGCGACCACGGAAGCCGGGTTTTGACTGACTTTCAGTTACACAACACCCTTTCGGCAGAAGCGTAATACTTCTCTTTGTGTGTCGGCTGCAAGCCCAGCCAAGCGTTCCTTTCAGGCGCCGAGCCAACATCCGCCTCCTGTAAAACACGATTAACTAAATTCCCAGCGTGAGCATTTCTATCGACGGGCGCTCCCGTTAGTCCGAGCAGGCGAGTGTCTGTGGGCCTTGGCGGGGACTTTCGCTGCTTCCTTGGTCTGCGCATGGGCACTGGTTTTGCCCTGGCCGCCGCTACCCCCCTTGCCCTGTGACTGCTGACCCGCTGCACACGACGTCTTGAGGTCGTGCAGGGCTGCAGGTTTGGCGGGGAAGGCGGCGGCCACGTTGCACAAGTGGTCGCCCCGCCCGAACTCCCCAGGCACCTCCGCCATGGCCCCACTGTTGGCGCGGTCCTCGGCCCCCGGTGACGTCACGTCTGGCGAAACCTCTGACGACGAGCCCGCTCCGATGCTGACGTCCACCGAGATGCTTTCTCCAACCGGAAGCGACGCTACTACCGCTGCGCCGCCGCCGTTCCTGCAGTTGACGGGCTTAGGGCTGGCCGTGCGGCTAGAGGACGGCTTTGGGCTGGCGGTGCGGCTGCCGCCGGGTGCTTTGTGAGGGCTGCTGGTCCCTTTGGGACCTGCGAGGGCATGCTGCGGCCTAGGGCTGGCGGTTCGACTGCCACCACCACCTGCTCCTCCAGGCCTAGGGCTGTTGGTTCGACTGCCGTTGGTGCCTGCCGCCTTGGAACTGCTTGCGCGGCTGCTGCTAGACCAACTAGTGACGGACCGGGAGTCACTGCTGCACGCCGTACTCTTGCTGTCCGTGGAGCTGGTACGGCTGCGGCTCGACCTGCTGTCGCTGAAGGACGTTCGGCTGTCCGACCCGCTGTCCGTGGAGCTCTTGCGGCTGCTGGGCGGGCGGTCAGCCGGTCGCGCCTCGCTCCCCTCCGTTGTAGCTGGTACGCTCGTCTTCTGCACGCCCTCGTCCTTGACCGCTGCTTCCAGGCTGTCGATAGATTCTTGCTGCGGCTTGGGGCTGTTGTTCTCTTTGACAACTTGGCTGGCTTCCGCCGCTTTGGCGGGACCGATGGTATCCTCGACAGCTGGCGTGGTGACGGTGGCGGGTACCTCCGGAACGGCGACTTTGGTCTTGAGGTCAACGGTGACGTCACTGAATGGCAGCCCGTCTGTCCGTGTCTTCTTGGAGTCGGGCTGCTGAGCTTTCTTCTTTCTCCGCTTGGTGCGTGGCTTGACGTATACTGAATAGAATAGGCGCAGTGGCTTCTCCTGCACACAATGGGGCAACCAGCATTAGCACCGGGCAAGGCAAACAGTAACTAGCAGCAGGAACATCAAGAAAAGGACAGAAAACAGGAGACTTGGGGGTGTTGAAAAGGACTGAATTTCCGGGTATGCCTTTTGAAGACCATTTCAGTAACTCAATTTCTGCTTGCAGTCTTCCGGAGACTCAATTCTAAATGGTTCGTCAGCATGCCTGCCGGTTTGCGTAGCTGTGTCTAGCTGGATGTCCCACGGACAGTACTCACCCTGCTCCAGGTGTGGATGAAACTGATGTCCAGCAGCGTCACGTCATCACTCAGCGTTTCGTCGTCTGTGTGCGAGCAGAAGACGTCGATCTGCAAGTCAAGGCCGCACGTTAGCAAACGACGCACGAATCTCGAGTCCCTCCTAACTCCTGACTGTATTTCCTGTCTACATGTACTCGTATTTAAAATCCCAAGGAAGAAAAGGTGCCAGGACAACTTGTATCTATGGAGCACGAGATACGAACGGCGAGGCAGATTGTAATCTGGCCATTTGTATTTGCCGAGAAGAAGCCAAAATATAGGTCTTGCTCAAAGAATACTGGACCCAAACCCCCCAAATAAATTCATCTTTGTTGTTGTTGGAGTATTCTGTGGCTCTGCTGGGGGGGGGGAGCTCCTTTCTCTCTCTTCCCCCCACCCACAATCCCCCCGTGATATATTTTGAGCTACTCGACACAGAGAAGATGGTATGTCGCGAGTCACAACTATTCTAAGCACACAGGACGAACACGTCAGATCGAGGACGAACATATTCTGCACAAATATCTACCCCGTAATGTCCTCTTTTTTTGGAGACGGGGTTGGCGGGGGGGGGGGG
>SMGT01010510.1:145546-158610 GCA_004794575.1 Lanistes nyassanus | reverse complement strand
GGGGGGGGGGGGGGGGGGGGGGGGGCTGCGTGTACAATTTTGCATGTAATTTTACATGTAATCGATAAACCCGTGACTTTGCACAATATTGTACCTGGTAATGCTGAGGAAGAGAAAATTTTAGCCTGATGAACTTCTTCAGGTGACCAATGCTCACTTCCACGGGACACAGCAGGTAGCGCCTGTCCCCTGCCTGAAACACGCGCGTGAAAGTGTTCGGCACACTTGGTACAACCGTAAGCAATTAATTAGAAGACAAGCGCGTGAATGTTGTCTTGCCAGTGCTGTCATGAACTGCGAATAATTCTGGTCAGCACAGAGCTACATTTCTCACTATTTAGTAATATTATTACGTTTGCTCTTGCGCCCGCTGCTGATTCACCATCACTTAAAAAAAACCGGAAAGGAAATGACATTAAATTAATCTGATGACATTTTCACTGAAGTGCTCGCACACAAGAATGCTCAGTCAATTATGCTTCACAGACAGACACACACACAGGCAAGAAAATAAAAACTAACACCTGAAAAACAAAAAGACTGAAAGATTACGAACCTTCCTGCGAATTGCTGAACGTTTCGAAATGTCAGGTGCCCTAAGCACACTGTTGAGAGAGATGTTGGAATACTATTTTAATATTTAAAAGGTGAAGAATTTAAAGCCGCGAGTTGGCAAAGCTTTTAATGTAAATACACTGCCTTAAGCAGGTACACATTTTCCACCTAACGCATTACCTTCTGAAACAACAGTTGTCACAAAAAGCACGAATATTACCAAAAATGCATCTATCATCTGCAAGTGCCCGTTTTCCGACAACTTATCGGAAAATACTACAGCTGCTCTCATAACCAAAATCTATATGTACTAGTTTGTGACCAAGGATGATGAGGTAGTGTGTGGGGCACAGTGTTAAGCAAAATGGCTTAGCGTCGGCCAACAAAGGTGTGTGCCATTTACCTGTTTGACAATTCCAATACGACAGAGATGTTCTCGTCCGTTAGTCTGTGGGCAGACACCATGTGCGCCAAGCCCCTCTCCTCTAAACTCAGGTTAGAGATCTTATCTGCAAGAATATAAAAAAATTAAGAAAGGAGTAGTTAATTATTCTACAACCTCTTCCTCTTCTACCATTGCTGTCACTGCCATAATCAGCTGATTATTGGCGGGTAACTTGTTTGCGACAGGTGTGCACTGCACCAGACTCCTTTGATCTAGGACCAGGCAACAAGGTACACGTTTCTCTACTTTTCCCTCCTGAGTGGAAGTGCACGTGTTCTCCTAAGCTCAACCCTCTCAGTCAAGACTTTCGTCATTCTGCTTCACATTTCACCCCACACAGCTATTTGCTTGTCGTTTCTACAAATAGCATTGCCTTGCTCACTATGTACTGCAGACGTTACGCATTCTGAAGCAAGAACTGCCGTCTCGCTCTATTTAAAAAAAGTAACAGTAGTTCCACTGTAGGCTGGTGCCAAAACTGCCACAGGCCTCACCTTCTGGAAGATTCTTGTGAAACTCTCTCCTTCTCCTCATCTCCTCTGCAAGATCACAAAAAACACCTAATGTGCAACAAAGGATTGCGATCCACTCCAACCACATTCATTTTAAAACACACAGCATCACTAACAATGATATAATCCGCAAAAAGTAGGGAACGCAGGAACAAAACACTGGTAAGGACCCCAAACTAAACAGTGGGATACAAGACCAAATACATACGCATATACAATCCCGCATGACGCAAGGACCTGCGTGCGCACACACACACACACATGCTGAGACATGCACGATCTCTTTAGAAAGTTATAACAGCCGTATAAGAGATAGACTTATTTGTTAATACTCATCTCTAACCTTCGAAAAGCCCAGGTACAAGCTTGTAGACTAGGTCCTGGAGTGTTTTGTCAGATCTGAAAACAGAAAACAATGATGACACCAAAACCTCTACGCTGTGTCCGGTTTGCGACAAGAGCTCTGTGCTGTGCCCAGTGCAGGCAGTCTCTACTGCCTTTAGAAAATGCACAGTTCAAGAGAGAAGGAGATCAAACCCATAACTGAAGGAAGGAAAAAAAAAAGAGAGAAGGAAATAAGGAAGGAAATGCACAACTGGTTCTTAGAAGTCCATGACTAGTTCTTACTGAATTGTGTTCACTTTCGTCTTTTTCTTGAAAAAAAAACCTTCAAGTCCACTCAAGAAAGTATCACTCTTTGGCAGATCTTTGAGGTCACGAAGGAGCAAAGCAGGAAATAAGGACTCGGTCAAACGCTTAACAAAACATTTTCTGACAAATTTCATTCAAACCTCTCTTCTGCACTCACCCAGAAATGGCTGGTTAAAACGGTTATACAAATTTTATCATTTAAAAAAAAAGTTCATGAAATAAACTGTATTTGTGTCACTTTGAAACATACAGAGTCGACTACTTACCTAATGTTCAAAAGTGGGCGGGTCTTATGAACTTGGACATCGCAGATTGGACAGAATTTACTTGACTCCAGGTACCGAACGATGCAAGTACGGCAAACTGCCAAACCAAAGTACAAGTGTTATTGTGACGTACCTTCAGACAAAACTTATTATTACTGTGTGCAATCTTTATGACGAATGCCTACACGAACACGAACACCTTACCCATACATCAGGATTCAAACGCATTCAGTGTAACAAGACAGATGGTATCACTTGAACAGAAAAGACAGCAAGGACACACTTTGTATGTACCTGCATGCTACCCTATCGTAACTTACAGGAGTGTAAACACTCGATGACTGTCGTTGCGTCGATAAAATACCCCCCGCACAGCACGCACATGAGGTGGGGATTCAAGTCCATGACGCGAATCTTGGCGCATCGGAACATGGTGACATATGCAGGCGGCTGTCAGTCCTTTTGACGGCTCAGTAGGACAGTCCTCTCTCCACCATCGACAGCGCCCCAATCGCTCTGAAAATGTCAAGAGGCCATTGTCGAGTTTGCGACAACAAACATACATTTGCCTAATCGGGCGCTTCCCATCAGCCCGGCTGTGCTAAATTCCGCGCAGTCAAACTGACCAAGAGGGTCTTTGTCACACTCGAAGTCCCGGTGTCGCAAGAAATTCGGCCCGCCAAGAAATCTGGTCCGGGTCCGGTTAGGTCACAGTATACGCATGCGTACGCGTCAGTGGTTACTGCGGTAAATGTGGTCCAAGGAATTAAATCTCAAGTTGTTAGTTATATTATAATCGTTTTTGATCTCAGCAATGGAGACCAGGTGGAGGAAAACTGCTACGAAGCTTCACCTGTTTCATGTAAATGAACAAACTAAATCAAGCAGCTGGCCAGAACTCTTTTTGTCTTATCATGCACCTGGACGGTGGACTCTGGCTTGGCGGGCCCAACAAACCGTAAGCATGCAATGCCACACTGCAGCTGTGAATTTTGCAAAACGCTTTTTCACTCTGGATGCGAAATATTCAACAAATGAGGATTTTGAGAAAACCTGACGCCGCTAAAACCAAATGTAGTTTTTTGCAGCATATTGTATGCCATTGCTTGTTAAAGACAAAGTCTTACACAGCAGTGGAAAAATCTCCCAGTTATGCATGTCCCCTGCAGCAGTAGTCGCCACATGGAACTTTAACAAGTGGCCAGCACACGTTTACTACAAGTACAACACAGTTGTAGTCATCAGATGACACATATACAACTATAGTCATCATACACATTCTTAGTATACAGTTGTACTGAACACACGACGAGTTAAAACGCAGGCGTAGTTAGCAAATGGCATGCTAACAGTAGTAATCAGCATACATGCAAAGATAGCATTTACACTGGTGTGGTAACACGTGATATTTTAATATTTACATTTAATCCAATGCAGTAAAAGCATCACCTATTATTGGCGCAATAACAGTCGTATTACCTGCTTACAGAACACGAGACATACAGCGCATGCACATTGACAAGCCGATTATTGCAAATGAAGTCCACAATCTACCATTCACCACTCCGGCATCCTTGCCTGCCACAGGCTACTTCACTGCTTGGGTTCCCCTTAGAGTCAAAAGAAGGGAAATATTCAGGGTCCCTTGATGGGAAATTAAGATTCTTATATGTTGACGGCTTTTTTTTAAGTGAGTGAATGGGACGCACAGCCGAAGATCTCTTTGCGTCCTTTCTGTGAGTAACACTCCCATGAGCATGAGTAATTGGTAACTCCCCACTCGTGTTTCCGCTTCCACTTTTTCCAACTCCAGCCATGCGATTTTTCTCACTGTGGCAGAACTGCATTTCATTCGGTACCTAATTCTGCTGCAAATACCTTCTTTCTGTCTGGGACTTGGAACAGAATGCTAGTAGTTTCTGGGCTAGACCATTTGAGGATGACATACATCCTCTCCTCCAAAGCAGTTCATATAAAGCCAGATGGTAGACGTCAAGGCTGTAGTTCTCTAACCAGTAAAGGCGTTTTTAACCAGTAGACATGACGACACACGAGATCTGTGACGTCAGTTACAGGAAAGAGCGTGGTTTCTCATCTGCAGATCCTTTTCGTGACGTCACCCGCCACCTATGGGACTCCCTCAGCATAGCGGACCCCAAAGTCCTACATAGGTTGTGACCGTGATTTCTTGACGTTATGAAGGGTTTTGCAAAGATTCGTTCACAACAAAGCGAAGTTTTTAGGACACAGCAATAGATAGCTGTTACTTGTACTTGGTGTCGGAGAAGCATTAAACCATCTACGAAAAATCTACTCGCTTTTACAATGTCGACTCAAGAACTGCGGCTTCACCACCAATCACCTCCAAGCACAGTAACGTGCCTGCCCGCACATCAACGTCGACGCGACAAAGCACAGAGAGCGGAGGTCCACTTCAGGCTCCCCGTATCTCACACATGCGCACCGCGGCAACAAGTCAGACACGCTGACCAAGGTTACGGCGCGAAGCTTGCTCGACTGAAAGATAAAAAAGTCTCAAGTCGCAGGACTACATCTCAGACGAAGACTCTGCTGCCAGTCCGGCACGAAAGCCCAATCCCTACTGTAAAACGGCAAGAAAATCAATCAATCAATCGAGAGGAGCTCGCAAAGAAAAAAAGATGATGCACGGCTACACCTTTCTTGAGCGTTCCACCCGCACGCGATGAGATCCCGTCACGCAACGCAACGGTACCATATGCAGAAATGGGAAATACCACGGTCCGGGGGCTCACGGCCACTAGAAATCCTGTCGTGCCAGTAAAAAAAAAAAATCATAAATCACTTGCCCATCAAAAAAGGAAAAAAAGAGGAGGAAGAGCAACACCCAGAGGCAGCGGAACTTTCAGCAGGCTAGTAAATTTTGAAAGTTTTACTAGCCTATTGAGGTACTCAAAATTTTGGAACGTCCCTATCTCGTCAGACGACTTTGACGATCTGTGAACGTTAAACCCGGACGAGGGTCTGCATTTCCCACTGACTTCGGGCAAGCATGCGCAGACCACCTTTCATGCTGTTTAGTCCAAAGACAGGCTTGAACTTAGACATGAAAACAGAAAGCCTACCTAATTCCAAACCATAACCATACCTCTAGCCTTCTTAATCTTCATTTCATCTTTAGAATTCTTAATTATTCTATATGCGATCTCATTCCTATAACCCCAGCTCTATCGTACCGAAGAAATCTTTATTTGGAGATGTACTTGAGGTTCCATAACTGAGGCCCCGAGTTGAAGATATAGCCAAAGGAAAAAAACTTACACAGGTGTGCACAAATGTGTGAAATGGGCCAGAGCCGTACTCCCTTAGCCACTTACACCACACCTTCCTTGCAAAAGCTAACGTCCTGCAGTTTCCACGCTTTTCGTTGTTCCGTCTATGCTTCTCAGGTATCCGTCGATTTTTCTCTCACCTTTGCCTTTTCGTTAATTTTATCACTCCGTGGCTAGCATGACTCTCTCTCTTCCCTCTCTCTTTCTCTCTTACAAACGCACGCGCGCACTCATGCACACACACACGCACGCGCACGCACACACATACAAATCGAAAACCCGAACGCCTGTGTCAGAAAAGCAAACTGCTTCTGAACCAATACAACACGTGCAGCTTGTCATTGTGACTCACTAAAAAGGCAATACATTTATGCAGAACAAGGCTAGCCTTAGATCACAGGAACTTGGTCTACTGGAAAAAGGGTGTCTAGCTAAAGCTCTTACAGATTCTGATAACCTGTTGATTGCAAGAGGGCGAAGTTTTCTTCAGGACCAACAAGGCAAACCAGCACACCCCCTACCCACCCCCACACCCACAGTTGGCTGAAAGTGGTTGTAACACTCCTATAGTCAGTATGTAGCACTTTTAATCAACTACCTTTCGCTTAAGTTTAACAGTGAACTTAAGACCACAGAAAGGAGACTGAAATGTGCCATCAACGAGCTAGGACGGCAGACCAATGACAAAATTCTATACCTTTGTGCGGCTGGAAACTGGTTAGTTTCACCTCAACGAATAAACTTTTAACAGCGTCAAAATTCTTTAACAGAACGACCCTTGCGTCCTTGCTATGTCCTTCTCACAGGCCGGAGGCGCCTGGCAGCTGTCACCCGCTAGACTCCGGCCTGATAACATCTGTCCATAGTTAAACAAACCTGCAACCCAATGGAAATCCCGAGGAATGCACATCAGTAATATTGACGACATAATCATGTGGAAAAATGTTCACTAGAGTCTCCTGTTTAGTAGACAGTCGGTCGCTGCCTGGATATGTAACAAGGTGGTCCTCAAGGCCTTCCTGTGTGACGCGCGAATGGTCTTTAGAAATACAGTATAATATTCCTTACTTCCAAATAGTATTGATAACATTAAAAGTGTCAAGATTAAAGTCGAAAATTGAATTGAAAGAGATCCGACCTCTACAATATTAGGCTGTATGGTTTGGCATCAAGCTTTGATTTGTCGAAAGTCTTCAAGATTCAGAACGATAAAGGACACACAAGTCGCCCATTGATGCAAAGATTGACTGTCGCGAATCCACCAGTCTGCCGCAGTTTGTCGCAAAAGTAGCTTTCTGTGTAGGAAAATGTGGCATATAATCGACAGGTTCAAACCTCGCACAAATTAGGGTGAGCATCAATTATTTTCTTTCTACTTTTAGAGCAGGATTTCTCAAGGTATCTTAAGTTTCTATATAGCACAAGCACCTAGTATACATTATCCTCCTTCCCTCACTAGATAAAAAGACACAGACACACACACATGCAGTAATTCTGAAAAAGGTTGGCTACCCCTGTTCTATAGTGTATGTCCACCCTACGTCACTGCAATCGGGTCTCCCTTATTCCTACCTTCCCAGATCACTCACTCACTCACCTTTCTTCATCATGCATCGCTGTGTAGTAACAATGTTAAATAGAACGTTCAACTTTTATGTTCCACCTGGCTTCACATTAAAGACAAAATGAAAGGCGAACCTGATCGACTAACATGGTGCTCAAAACATTTAGTGAAGTAACATTTTCTTGTAACTTATACTTTCACTCTGACAAAGTCACATCAAAAGACAAACTGTATGCATGTGTCAGAGCAATCAGACGACTAGGCGAAAGAGCTAACAATGTGGCTGCAGTCTTCCTCCCTTACCCCACACACAAACCAGACGACACCAGGAATATTTGTAGTCTCAATACAAACACCATAACTCGTATCTCCCCCACCCTCATGCCCCATGCGCAGAAGCGCTGAAATGCACGATGTTGATCATTGTATTCATTTACATAGCATAAAGATTCACATACTTTCTTAGTTTTCAGCGCAACGGTAGTTAGTAGTGATTCCGACCTTACAAATGGGGAGGGCAGATCAATCAAAACGCTCAAAACAAATGTAGCATTTGCACCCTCGTTTTTGCTGTTATGCAAGTGTGTGTGTGTGTGAGAAAGAGAGAGAGGCAGTATCTACATATGGATGCAATGGAAGAGAAGTTTAGTTCCGTGTCTGGAAGTAGACGGCCCGGGAAGGAGGGTATAGAACGTGTGTGTCCGTGCGTTCTCGTTTGGAACTCCTCAGTCTAACATTTATATCTCACGACGACGACGGCGAAGACGATGATGATGGTTCAGGCATCTGGTAAAAGTCAAAGGCTTCTGGCGATCTGTTGCTAACCGGAAGTGAGCGACGCGAAAACAGCCGTTAACGCTGCCTAGCCAACAGCAGACTTTTTTTTAAAATGTAGACTTTGACGTCATTGCGCTGCTAAGCCAGCAGGTAACATGAGAACGAATTAAGTCAAGTCGCCCCGCTCGCAGCTTTTGAGAAGTCTGTGTTCCGGCTTAGCTGTGAAGAACACTTTATTTGCACTGTCAACGGACGATGCCGTTAGCAACGACTCCGTTAACAGGACGTCTCGAAAGACCTCGTGTGCATAAAGGACGAAGCCTGTGCAAACAAACAGCAGCCCGCTCCGGCTGTCTTATTTCCTTCTCACTCCCACCCCTAACTTTGTTCCCGCCAAAGCTGTCCCAGAAATGGTTTCTACCTGCTGATTATTCGTGACGAAAGTGACAAATATGGCGTGTTAATCTGAGGAGTGCCTCGTACAAATAGGTAGCTATTTTAAGATAACTGATATAACCAGGCTCCAGAGGAAGTGCGTTAGTTAAACCCTAGATTTATAGTCTTAGGTCACATCATTCTCTCACGTTTAGAATGACAATCCTTAGCCCTAAAGCTGAAAACAAACATGGCCGTCGCACCCATTTCAAAAGTCTGTCAGCGGAACAAGCAGGCAGACAGAACTAATATTCCAGTAACTGCTCTGCGCTAATGCAAATCCTGGGTAAGTCTCACCTCGCCGTCTGCATGCGGTCGTAGGCCACAGTTGCAAAAGTGTCCTATATATCAGCCGCGCTCTTAGTATATCATTCTCCTGATTTTCTTAGGCCAGCCAGCAAGTCTTACACACGCCTTCGTTTGCAATTCTCCAATTTCATCCCTATAAATTCCATACCTATAGATAGGCCTGGAAATAGGGTCGGGCGCGTCGCCGTAAGACAACTTAACTCAGAACTGAAATAGTTCAGAACAGTGTAAAAATGACTGAGGTCTTCTCGCAGTACCCAAAAGTCTTCTAACCAAACCAGATTCTCTAACGCTAACATTTGTGCACAAACTGTTCCATATGACCATCAGCTTAAAAAAGCACACAGCTTTCCATCTCAAATGTGTAACTTCTTCCGCTGTTGTTCGTGAATAGCAACACAATATCTTCCGTTTTCACAAATTTTACATCAGGCATCGGTGTCGGCTACAGGCAATCAATGGCAATCTTCTGTTAGAGCATCTAACACCAATGTGGAGGCTCTTACCAAACGAAACACTGACTCTAACGTCACACCGTTCAACTGATGTGAGTGAAGACAATGACAGAGAACTAATCCAGCTCTTTGCAACGTTTATGACGTCATACAATTGGATGGACAGGTCAACTCTACCTATCCCTTTCTCTACAACTACTAGCGAAATCTGGGTATGTGTGGATGAATCGATGGAATTTCACAACACGACGTCACATTTAAAAAAAAATCTTTTCTAGTCGTTCACGACCAGTATTTTCATTCGACTTTGCCTGTGAGCCTACCATTACATGTAGGTCGTGCTGTTGCTTTACAGCAACTAGCTGCTTTTTTTCCCCATCCTAAAGCTCCCTTCCATTGGGCATTCCGTCGTCATTTCAAACATCGTTAACAAGAACACACACAATTTCTTTGCAAATCTAGTTCATAACATTCAAAATGACCAAACGAAAACCCCAAGATTATCAAAATCTTATTCTAAACTAGAGATCATTGGCAAGGAAATATATATTCCCCTTCGTTCAATTATTGCGGAATGGCTAACAGTACACATTATTCCTATACCCTTCACAGCGGAGTAAACGTTGTCTTGTGCTTCGAAAGATGCGTTATAAAATAAACATTATCCGAAAACTGATTACATCCATTTAAATAAACTTTATAAATGTGTTCCAGCTCACACTAGACAGGGCTGTGGATTCCTATGTCTAACAAACAAGTAAACAAAGATTTCCACGCTTTTGCATTCCACGTAATAATCCACAACATGCATGTGAAGGGAATTATCTCAGACCGCTAGTTGGAACAAAATTCCTTTACTGCCTCATAACGAACTCCCCTGCTTACACATGCCGAGCATTGAAATGGAGCCTCAGTGATACGTCTACGATAACGTGAGATAAATGAAAGTGTTGTAAAACAGCCCATTTAAATCCCACCCTTGACACGACCCAGTCCAAACCACAGCCACGGCGTAAGAACGCTACCGGAATAGTTTGACCTACGGTAGCCTGACACACGGTACAGCTCAAACAGCGCAATCATAATGATGCACTTGCCTTGTAGTCCAGTTCGGGGGTTTGAAAGCTGATGTTTACTCGGTAAGCCGAATTTCCTCCCAAAAGTAGAATCTGTGGAACCAGGAAATGTGCACAACTGTCGCTATCGCCGAAATGTTCCGAGCGACAGAATTGCAGACTGTGTCGATAGACGTACCTCGAGTGAACCTTCCTTTATATCTTGTTCAAATTCAGTTTGCTGTAGTTTCAGCTACCTTGTCGTGACCTGGAATGGCTGATCAAGGTAGGCGACGATAAGAGCACTCATTCAAATCCAAACTCAACCTTATCCAGGTTTTTCCCATTGTCGATGCCGCCATTTTGAACGCGGCAGTTGGGCAGGCGAGAATCGTGACGCGTTCAAATTGTTCGCGTTCCAACGCGATCAGCGCGGCTACCTCGTGCTATTAAAGCGAGACAGCTTACGCGGGCAAGACATGCTCTGAACATAGGACGAAACATGCGTGGGGCTCAGCAAGGATAGGGCACAGTAGCGCTGGCACAACATGGAGCGTCTCGCCCGAACTACGGCGGGCTTTCCTCATAGGACCATCGCATGTAATGGGCTCTACACTGCGATCGTACACCAAAAAGATAAAGAGGATATGGTTGAACTTACCTTCCTCAACGGTGATCAAGTTGCTGATGATAACAAAACAACCACCGTACGAACCACACAAAGAAACTGTACGCTATCGCTGAAACCCCTACAATTCCCCGCGCGCACAATGTGCCTAAGGTCATGTGACTTCAATACACGTTTTCATTGACGGAGCGCCAGTTGGGCTTGGAGGGAACCAGGGTCGATTTGACGGCCTGCTAGTTAGCCTCATGAATGGCAGTGCTGATCAGCTGTTTTCGTAATGACAGTGGCTGCGTTCAGGCAGATTATGACGTTTACCAAGTAGGGTAGGCAGGGGAGGGGAGCCCTGGGACACTAGAGTGGGCACGGTTCATGTAGGGTAACACTAGAGTAAATTAGGGTCCTCAACAAACAGGTACAGAGTGTGGGAACTATGCTCGAGATAAACTTTTGGTTTCCTGCACTCTGCCCCACGCCAGAAACAATGTGGCTTTACAAATACTAACTCGCCTTTTTTTTAAAAAAATGGATGGGGGTGTTTAATTTGCTGGAGATTCAGGTACGAACAGGCTGAAATAGATTTGTTGAATAAATACTCAGACATAAAACAAGCGGGGCTATTAAAATTATTAGAGTTTCTTACTTCAAGAGGTCATCGTTGTAAATTTTACACATTTCACTGGCAACTCTGAAACAGGATGACGCATATGCGTTTCGATAGGGTTGATGATGTGGGCGGGGTGGGTTTTGCGGTCAGGATGGAGTGTGCCCCTCGACTGTGACGATGTAAAACGGTTCTAGTTCCCCCCCCCCCCCCGACACGCAACAAAGTGGTGGGTTAGCTTGGTGTTACATTAAATTTATGCTTACGTGCGGCCTGCGCGCCGACCTAGTGCTTTGATTTTGCGATACTGTGTTGTGGTGTGCTCGACGTTTGGTCTTTACGTTGTTTCTAGGTTGTTTCCGTGCCATATGCAGAGAAAGTGCATGTGACATACACGAGGTCCGAACCTACGACCCAAGTGGCAAGCATACGCAGCCGCTAGGCCAATGCAGAGGGGGAGAGAGAGAGAAGGAGGGAGGGAGAGAGAGAGTGTGTGTGAAATGATAAATATACCAGCTCAAATGT
Organism: Lanistes nyassanus; assembly: GCA_004794575.1. Taxonomy (NCBI): domain Eukaryota; kingdom Metazoa; phylum Mollusca; class Gastropoda; order Architaenioglossa; family Ampullariidae; genus Lanistes; species Lanistes nyassanus. The sequence continues at coordinate 146,521 of SMGT01010510.1, read as the reverse complement.
GTCAAGTAGAAGGAGATAAAAGTAGACATTGCTGGTTTTAGTGTTGAAGCTGAAAAGGTAAAATTGTGGTTCGTCTGAAAATCTTTTGAACTTTTCTAAGATTTTCTCATAATATCCTAATTCAGATTTTCTCCTAATATCTCATTAGCTGCACTGAATGACTCGAAGCAAAGAAAGCAGGTTCTCAGGCTCACAGCGTGGATATCATTACTGGCGTCTATAGTTACACGAAGCCTGGCAAAAGACGTCAAAGACGGTGAGAATCAGAATTTCCTTATGACGAGCGCCACTTATTGTTTGCAGACCATCATTTTATCATTTAGATTATTTAAAAGCTGTTTAACCTGCACAAAAATGTAAACGTAAATGCATTTTATTTGCTGCAGTGGCTGTCTTGCACGTTTGAACAAGCTACTTTAAAACAAATTCCCAGTACTGGTATTTGACTTGCTGATAATTAACTCTTTTCGCCAAAGGTCTCTTTTAGAAATCTTTCCATATGATCATAAAACCATAAAGCAGATTTGCTGGATTTGTTTCGTTTTATACACCTAAATATTCTAGTTGTCTACTGTAGCATGTTGTCCGTGTTGCCCAAAATAAATTAAAAAAATAAAGCTTGGCAGACTGAGACTAACAAAAAAGGTTGAAAGAAAGAACGAAAGAAAGAAAGAGAGAGAAAAAGAAATGCAGAAATAAATAAAGAAACAAAGAAAGAACTAAACAAAAGAAAATAATGGAAGAATATCAAGAAATGCTGGTGGCTGGGGGATGTTGGGTTGGGGTGAGGGACTTCCTTAAGGTTTTACATCTTTTATCCAGTGTCCAGATTATTTTAAATTTAAAAAATACATAGTAATAAAACTTTCATAGTTTTGGCAACACATATTCTAGTACAAGTCTAAACACAGGAAAAAAATCTACTTCGCCGAATCCACAATTCACTTTCCCCAATCTCTCCCCCCCCCCCCCCCC
>SMGT01010510.1:119236-145519 GCA_004794575.1 Lanistes nyassanus | reverse complement strand
CCCCCCCCCCCACACGCACACACACAAAAATAAATAAAACGCAACGACAGAGCCATAGATAAACTTTGCAGCTGAAAAACTCATGAAACTTAATATCGATTATTGCTTGGCCATCACTGCATGACATTACTCAGTCACGATCGTCCTAGGTGAATGAAAAATGAAATTGCACTTTCATGTGATGATTCACGGTCTCAGGCAAACTTCTGTGGCCTTCACACTCTATTACACACTTGTATAAGGTGAGAGCGGGCTGCTACAAGGACACGGCCAGGCAGCAGCAGAAACTAGATCGAAATCGAAATCGAAAATCATAATAGTCAACGTGAAAATGCTTACAACAAATACAGCCACGTGTCCTTATAAAAGCACCACTTCACGACTTCCGGCAACTTGCTCAAATTGTAAACAATGCGCATGTGGCCTTCTCCTACTTTCCACAAACTTCACAGGTGGTGTGACCCTTCGTAATGACAACTTCAGGTAGACATCGTGAAGCGACTCATACAGGAGCCTGATGAAAAATGAGACATGTTCCCAGACACTCAAAAGCTTTGCCTTCAGGTCACCCACTGTATTGATGACTTTTCTTTTTAACTTGTCTTTTCGGCACAAGCCAAATGTTTTCGATCATGTCAATATTGTGTGACAGTGCAGGCCATGCGAGCAGGGGGACATTGTTTTGTGCCTTCCACCTTGCTGTCAAGGGTGACGTGTACAACAGCATTGTCTTGTTCCAGCAACCATTGATTCGGATTAAAAACATTGCATCCTGATGATCAAAAGGGGACTGTCAAGAAATTGAATGTACTCCTCTGTCCATAATGCCTTCTTTAAACTTCGAAGAGCCTATGGATATCGTCGCAATGCATAAGATGCACACCTACAGCCAACAGCAAGACTGATGGTTTTTCAGTAGGATTTTCACAAAACCAAAGGCCTCAGGTCGCCACCGATCACCAACACGTCTCCACACTTTTATATGCCCGCTGTTCCCATGCAGAGTAACCATCCTCGCGTCAAAAAAAAAATCCTTCCGCTTTCGAGCTGTTTATCGTCCAGTTGCACCCCTGCGCGCATTCTGCATCTGCGGTTGATCTCTCAAACGACAGTAAGTTTTCTGACAGTGCTGTTACATTATCCGAGCCAGTGGGAAGTTCTCTGAACTGTTCTTTTTGAGCAGCTATGGAATCGCGCCTCCCTTCCGTGGTTGAAGGCTCCTGTGGTGTTGCCTAAAGTCTGTGTCTGTCACTCCTTAACAATATTCGACAGTCTTCTTTCATCAGGGGCACTCACTTTGGCAGGCCAGCTAGCTCTGGAACGATTTCCTTCACATACCGTTTCGAGAATTCGTTTGAAATACAAGTGTGGCTTCTACCGAATGCTTCTGCAATATTTCGAGCACTTTGGTCTTGTTTATCCATGGAAATAACATTTTTCTTATTTGGGGTCATCTGTTTTTCTGCACACGCCATCTTTGCTAAACACCGGCTTGTTGCCACTTTGAAAAGTTGCCATATTTGCCCTCTGCTTTAAAACGACGGTAAAATGACAGTTACACACTTTAGTTCACGCAGCCGTGTGCTGAAAGTAGGTTTAAGTGCATTATTTAAATCTATAAACGTGGAGATGTATGTCGCCCTGTACTGTTGAAACTTTATTTTGGCATGTCGCTGTACTAATCTGTATAGAAATTAAAGTTTGTGTCAAAACAAAGCAGATACCAAATCCAATCTGTGTATTTTCCTTTGACTTATGGTAGTTCTACCCGAAGAAAAATATTAAAAGTGGGTTCTTTTAGCACAGCGGGGGCACATTCGCGAACATTTTCGCTTGCCCGAAATTTTACTTTCCCGACAAAGGGATTTTGTTGCCCCGGCCGGTTGGGCGACCAGCTGTGTTAAGACATGCTAGTACCTGTTTCTATGCGGAAAATGTGTGGATCGAGTGCGAAGAATTTGTTGCATTTTCTGTTTAAGCAAATCGTAGAAGTGTCTGTCTTTATTTTGTCACTGTATGCTAACCATTCGCCATCTTTTACAACATGCATTATCAAAACTGCCTTACGTACTTTTGTGTGTGTGTGTGTGTGTGTGTTTGTTTGAGGCAAAAAAGTCTTCTATAAGCGAATTTCATTTCTCTAGATTCTTTGCGGGCGTTTTCGTATAATTTTTTTTAATCGTAAAGAGGAAATTTTATGTTTAGCACGTGGTAGATGTGTAAAGACTGGCCCACAAAGAAAGCTTTATCGTGGGCTTTGGGCCGCTTGAAAGATTAAATGGGAATAGTCCTGTTTCAGAAAAAGCGACTTCTTTGACTATTTGTCGTTTGCTTTTGCTTTGATCCGTAAAGATAAATGTGTGTTGGGGTTCTGCATTCACAGAAAAAATTTCGTCTGATTCTTATAGCTTTTTTTTCAGTTGGACTGCATTCTCACTATTTTTATGATTGTGAGCTTGCCCCCACTCACCCTTATTGTCCAAGCAATTCCTCTCCCGTGCCCGTGGAGTTTTACTGCAAAGAATTTACACAGTTATGAGGGCACCACACCAAGATTCATATTACTTTCGTCGTTTAGACTAAAATAAAACTAGCATATCACTAGAAGCTGCAAATTATTCAAAGTCAAAAAAATTAAATATACAGTGTAAGAAAAAATACCTTACCAAAAAAATACTAAATTTGTCCTTCGTCATGTCTAGACTTTGTTAGGATTCGTTCGGACAGAATAATAAGACTTCAGCAGCTGGAGAAGACAAGCACGTCTTTGCTCCACGAATCGCCAAATTTGGCTGTGGCACCACCGACTGTCCAGTCAGTCGGACATTCTCTGTTTTAAATTCCCTGCACACTTCAGGCATACTTTCACCGTTAATAATCATTGACTACTACATCCTTACATCTGATCCATTATTGTGGCTTTTCCCGGCATCAGCTATGTGTCAATGTCTAACGCAGACCACACTCTAAGAAGAGCTAGATTAACTGAAGCCTTTCTTTAATACACTTAAAAAAAAAAGAATGATCCAAATTTCTTCGAAGAGTTCTTGACTCCTGTCTAAATCAACCAGTCGGATTGCCGCTGATATCTGATCGTCAAAAATTTTTCAAAGACAATTTTCATAACCAAAAGCCTATCTTTACAAATGTTGATTGGCCAGTTGCTGTCAGGTGTGTTCGACTTTCATGGTCGATGAAATCGATGAAACTGCCTATAACTTTCAGACTGTGAGGATGGGGGGGTGGGGGGTGGGGGGTACAGATGAGGAAGGGAAATTTTAAGAATAGGGATATGAACTGGATGTACTCAAACTGTACAATATTAAGAATTTTAAGAATAGGGATATGAACTGTACAATATATTTTCAAACAAGTTAGATTTTAACTGTATTTTGGGGTTTCTTTATGCAGCAATTAACCCATTTATGACTACATCTCCCGAATAACACGTCAGCCTCACTGAAGTAGAAAATCCGTGCTTGCAGTCCATCCAAGTTTATAAAGGCAAAATGAACTGGACTAGGATAAAGCCTTTAGACAACAATAAAGAGCGATGAAGACTGACACTCAGATAACAGAATGTGAGCTCTGCTTTCATTTGACTGCACAACTACTGTGGTCCAGCGTCACACAAGGTTTCTCCTCCTGTTCCAGCTCTACTTGTCGATATGTGAACTAGGGGAGGCTACTACAAGGGTTATCGTTTTTGCATGCGGACGGCGTTAGAAATAAAAGTCACTACCTGATTTTTTTCTAGTCATGTTTCACTCGGGGCTGGATGATTGTGCGTGTGTGTGTGTGTGTGTTGCCAACACCATCCTATAGTCTCCCACTGAAGTGACCAGTCCCTGCTTGTAATGGATAAAGAAGCCGGTGATTTCACGCAGATTTCCGAGCCACAGAAATACTGGTGTGCATGCATATGCTATTTGATACACTGATACATTATGTATTAGAAACAATGGTCACTGAATTGATAACTTTATTTTAAAATGAAGCCATCCACACAAGATCTTAACTCTCATATCAAAATTGTATTTCGTCTAGTCCTTTCGAAGAAAAGTTTTCGGTCAATATACTGAAACCAAGTTATTCGGTGTACACGTCAATGACGTAATTATCATTTTCACACAAATCAAATTTCTTTGAAAACGATTTATAAGAATGGGGGACATACATTGGGGGATGGCTAATGTGAATGCTGTCCGAAAGGAATTTACCCAATGCAGCCATCTAAGGGTTATTACTTCAAACGGAGCTGTTAGATGCATCAATTCCCAATAAGGGCATATGTAATGCAGTTAACGGCTACACCGCCATACTTGCTCTCATAAAATGACATGGTCTGAATGTGCACGCCTTTTCTCTGTATTAAATTCTGCTCGCACATGGGGCCTCTTTTCGTCTCGCAAAGAAGTCTGGTGCATTCTCAACAGGACTAAATGGTGCAATCTGCAATTAGTACAGGGGTTTGTTGAGGAAGCCATTTCTGATATGGCAGGTTACATCTACCTAGGACTAGGTCAAGTTTATATATGATCAGGTTTGGATGAATGTAAATCTTTCACAATTGTATAAAACCTGGTATAATAACAGGCCCCAGCTCCTTCTTTGATCGATCACAAGAACGCCCATTAAAGGACAGGAACAACCGCTACTGATAAAACGTGTCTGGCCCCACGCAGTGGTAAAGGGGAGGTAACAACACTTATTTCCCTTAGATAATCCAGCAGTGTAGTTTTGGCTAGGTATGCAAGCCCTTCCAAATCATTCTCTTTTCTAAATGGGTTTCACATCTGGAAGGAAACCAACATGTTTTATTGTATTTATTGTCCAAAACATCTAAAACCACTAGTGGTTAATACATTCTGCATGACATTTGGCATACAGATCCACAAAATCTGACTAGAAAACCAACAGTGAGAATGTGTAAGAATCTTTTTTAATTTCAAAAGATGCAGGATTCATAAACATTGAAAGACATCTGAAACCAAGTTTAGGTGAATGGCTGGGGGAGTGGGAGGACCTAAGATTGCAAACCATATTCCAAAGGAAATATTTCTTATCCACGCCTGTCAAGACGTGCACACACGAGATCTATCCTTGTCACTGCCGCAGTATAAAGTCCTCTTAATAAAGGCAGAGAGGCATTTTACACAATCACAAGGCAACACTGATAACTTGGTCTGGGTGAATTTTTTTTTTTGGGGGGGAGGCTGTAAGGAAATTATGTATAGTGAATTTAATTGCAGTTGTCTGAAGTACATAAACATATACAACACGCATCTTGAAAGAACACCACGTCATTTGTTTGCATATGCATTACATAGAGGATTAAGCATGTCATTAACCACTGAAACATTCTGAATATAATGAAAAATGGATGGACCAGTCTACAAACATAATGAAAACATAGGCGATAATCTCATTTCAGAAACCTATAAAATTCTAAAACGGCACTTCTGGAAGAACAGAAACAGAAAACATGATTTTGTTGGTGGGGCTCTGTTTGTCTTCCACTATTCTGATTACAGAACAACACTTTTTAAAAATTACAAGTGAATTGTATGTGTATTTGAACTCGCCTTTGTCACATACAGGCAAATTTCGTTTACTCTTTATCAAATATGACAAAACTTTAAGTACACCAGATTTATTATTTCTCTGATGGACAACATATCATACTCTGAAACCAAGTTTAACCATTACTAAAAATCTTTGTGTTCCCAGTTCCTTTTCAATATTGACATTTTCAGAAACCAATGAAAAATTTCAATGCTAGCAGATAATCTTCCATTAATTAAAACAGTAGCTGATGAATAATTCACATCAAAGAGACCTGATGGGGCAGGAAAGGCTGACTATGAGACAGTGCAGGTCACATGAAATGGTGACTGATGGCTAATGAAATGACAAACTAACCTGTTGACTAGTCACACACTAATACAGACTACACTGTAAGGATGAGTGCAGCAAATACCTGAATAGGTAGCACCTGAAAAGAAAACAACAGGTGATGAAGATGGAGCCACATAAACATAACATCCACCAATTTTATTGGAAACAAAGACCCACACCAGTCCTTTCCATCTTTTTTAACCTATTACAGAAATTACTAGCTCCAGAACAGAAAAAATACCAAGCTACACATATTTCATCAGCAAACCATCACAAAGGCGACTGTTATGAATCACAAATACGAGGCACTGACACATTATGCTGATTGTGTAGCTACTGATCTGCAGCCATTTAGAGACACCACCATCATGGTGTCTTGCACTGCCTGTAAAACCACATCTTTATAACAAGAACAAATGTGAAAAGCTGGGTACAGTAAGTAAAGAACTCTTAAACCGACTCCACCCCATGTTTCCCACTCACCCTACCCCACAGGTCTTCAAAATCTGCTGGATTAATCAAGCCAATCTGTGTAATTTGGTATATTGAACTGTAAAGTCTATGGGCGCCAAGATAGCAGTTCACAAAGTACACATTTCCCACTCTTTTCCACTGGATGAAAAATAACAAGAAATAAAGATAATTTATTGTAAAATCTCCAGTACAGCACCATTTTCATTAAGATACTAATGACACAATGCCTTCAAGACATGCCAAGGCTCACTAATGAATGATGGCAGAGACAGTTGTTAAAACACAGCTTTGCACAAAGATTAAATACTAATTCTATTTTCAGCCATCACAAAAGTCAACACCCATGGCAGCCAAAGCATTAAAAAAAATTGTTAACACTCAATAGCAAAAAATTGCACACAAAATCCAATCAGACAGGTGTGCCAGTTCTGTAAGTTTTAATTTTGTAGCTTGACTGCATGTGTCACATGCTACAGGTCTTGAGTTGTAAATGCTTACCCCCCAAAAAAGTGTTTTTAAATCATGTCAAACAAGATAAAAAGATTTCACCAACGACTTCTTAATCTTCTTCCACTTTGAAAGTTTGACATTCAGAAGTAATAAATCTTACTAGACTATTGATGCAAACTTTCAGAATTAAGGAACCATATTTCTTTTCTTTTTTTCCTATCTCAAAAACAAACATGGGAGTCTTCAGGTGCTGATGCTCTGAGACATAGGAAAATCTTATGCTCAATAACACCAATCTTGTTAGAGTTTTGGGTTTGGGAAGGTGAGGAATAAGGGGTGCTGGTGCTTTCAACTACATCTCCAACTGCTTTAATAAATACATCTTAACACAGACAACAGTCATTGCACAAAACCAGATGCAAACCATTTAAATACTATTTTAAAAACTGTTCAAGTGACATATGTCACATGTCCACTTAAATCTTTTTTAAACTGATGGTAATTTGAAACAAGACAGTTTTGTTCACATTTTTGTGTCTAACAACATATATTTTGTCAGACATGTTCAATCTGGTCGTGATATATTAAAATGAGTTAGAATAATGAGAGTATGAATGCTACCTGATAAATAAAAACAAACCAGATTAAATGGGAAACACCAGCCCTAGTTAAACAAGCTAGAGAGATTTAAACAGAAGTGATAATACTCTACGGAAGGGAATGTTACGAAACATGGCCTTATCAAAACATTCTGTTTCTGTGCTGTTCTGATGGCTGCAAGAGGAGTTATTTTGCCTGGCTCCCCCATTTCTCTATAAATGATATTGTCAACTTCTATGTTTAGTTTGATATTTCTATCAAGGAGGAAACCAGTGTCAGCTGCAATGCCTTTACTGTGTACACTAATACATGTGACAATGTGAAACCACCAGCGATAAAATGCAAAACTGTGTGAGCAAATGTACGATGACCACAACAAAAACTTCTCATATTAACTGCAACAGACAGTAGTGGAACCGGGCAGAAACTGCCCAAGACAGAAGCATACAGTATGTGAAGGACACAATCAGTGGAACACTTTCAAAGACACATACATCGTCTTCAGTGTCTGTGTGATGGGCCTTTCTATCGGGGAAGGAGAAGGGAGGAGGATTTTTTCAAAAACACATCACTTACCATTTTATAACTGCAGGAAATGAGGCCTATGAGAGAGAGAGAGAGAGAGAGAAGCATCTCAGAGAAAAAAAGCCCCAACCATTAAGAGCCCACATTTCTGAAACTGTCTTCACATAATCAGCTGACTGTACCTGTGCAGTAACAATTTTTACCTTGTACACCATCGCATCCTTTCAAGTAACCTTACAAGTTGATATCTCACGCATGGAATTTATGACGTTGGTCACAAGCCTCTCAAATCTCAACTTTACAAAGAACACTTAACTATAGTATTTTTTACCATCTCTCGCAGATAAATGCAGGAAAAATTATATTTGCATGGTGCATGTGATCTTTACAAACACAAATTTATAAAGCTGAAATTTTTCTGTAATGAAAAAAAATTCCATGATGGTTATGAATAAAAATTCAATTGCCCTGTGATAAGACTGACGAACAGATGAATTGGTCTTCCCAGATGCAAATGGGTGGGTGGGGGAGGGAGGAGGAAGAAGAGGATACAGCATGGTTCCTGCAGGTTTTCATTATTACTCTTGTCGATGATAAACATGTGCAGCATGTATTTGGGCTTTGTGTGCTTCAACTGCACAGTCACTGAAGCACAAGGTGCTTACTGCCTTTTTCTTTTGGAAATCTTCACCATGTACAACACCATGTACATTATAATTGACATCTCTGAGCATGACATACACAATACATTCTACATAGAAATTATGCCAAGTAGTATTAAATTGCTTCTGGTATTTAAGAAAAAAATGTTAATGTTCAATTAAAAATTACAGTAGGGAACACTTTCATTGATATTTTATCACTGGCAATTCCCACTACAAAGAAGCTGATCGACATCAATGTTAGGCGCCACAAGTGGAAAAAGTGTTTACCAAAAAGCTTTTACCATAAGAGCAACAAAAAGGAATGTGAAGAACTTTAGCAAAACTATTTTATTATCCTGAAGTGAATTTTAAGTGAAATCTCAAGGTATCTTCAGGCATCCTGCCTCTTGGTTTTAATACAAAAAAACAGAAACATCTTTCCAGAATAATTGGTCTGCAGAACTAGAAAATAAATCTGGCATGGCCAGTCTCAAGCCTGGATGAGAAAGGAGGAGGGCTGGGCGAAGGATTAGCTACCCCTCCTGGTCAAAACCTCTAAGCTATATAAATGCATGAAAGCTGTTCAGAGCACCTAGCACTGGAAAAAATGGATCTGCTGTAGGTCTTAAGATGCTGAGTGGTGGAAGCCAGGTTCTTCTGGAAGCTGCCATCTTTTCAAACAGGACTACCATCACCATAGAGAGACGGAACAAGAGGAAAGAGTGCACGGATGGGTGCTGAAATGAAAAAGCATCAGATCACCATCCTAGGAATTAGGGAGTGAAGATGAATTGGTTGCTGCTCCTCTCATTGTCTCTGTTCACGAAGATGACAACGCAACCCACACCCAAGAAATAACGTTGATGTTTTTGAAGACAAGCCAGAGACCAATGACTGGGTGGAAGGCTCATAGTCCATGGATCATAGTCCAACAAAGTCCAAGTTCTGCAGAAAATGTTAGAAGAAAAGAGCAATGAGAAGAGGTGGGAAGCATGACGGAAGTAACAACAATGTGCCACAAAGTTCTAGCCCCAAAGAAGCACAGCCACATAAATGGATCTTCACAGAAAATCTGCACACAAGCTGGAAAAGTAAGAGCCCAGAAGGCATAAGCAGAACTTAACAGAGAGGTAAAGAAAACCATTACAGCAGATAAGAACTATATAGAGACCCTGGCAATGGAAGCTGGGAATGCAGGTCAACTTGGTGCTACGTGGAGGCTCTATGCCACCACCAAAAAGCTGTCGAGAAAGATCAATAATCCATAAAGGCCTGTGAAGGACAAAGATCAGAAAGAGAGTCTCTGGAGAGAAGAGAAAGAAGAATAAATGGAACAGTCATTTTAAGGAAATGCTAAACAGACTGCCTCTTCAGGACTCACCAGAAATCCTGTTGGCTAACAGTGACTTGCCTATAGACTGCAGTTGACTTAGAAAAAAAAGAGATACTTAAGGCGGTCAAGCAGCTAGAAAATGGCAAGGCACTAGGATCTGACAGAATCCTGGCAGAGGCGCTGAAAGCTGACATACAGTGTAAATGCTTCACCCACTCTTCAAGATCTGGGAAGAAGACGGTGTTTCATCACACTGGAAGCAGGGACATCTCATCAAACTATCCAAGAAATGTGATCTTAACTGTTGCTCAAACTAAAGACGAACAACTATGTGTTTAAAATCATCTTTCTGACCTGGTTGAACAACACCCTTGACCTACAGAGATCAGCAGGCTGGTTTATGCGTGGGTAGACCCTGCACAGACCAGATCATAATGTTGCATATTATCCTGTGGCAGTCACTGAAGTGGAACTCATCACTTTATGTTAACTTCATTGGCTATGAGAAGGCATTTGACAGCTTGGACAGAAATTCACCCTGGAAGCTGCTGAGTGATGAGAAGAAGACCAACATCATCCAGAACTCATATGAGGGAATGACCTGTGGACTGGTCCATGGCGGACAGCTCTCTGATCATGTCTGATGCCTTTTGTATATAGACTGGGGGTGAGGCAAGGCTGGTTACTGTTCTATATAGGTGAGACAAGGAGGACCACTATCACCACCACCAAGAAAAGCTAGACTTTTATCAGCACCTGTCTGAGAAAGATCCTGCAGATCCACTGGCTGATACTACCAGCAACCAAGAAGTGTTTAGCAAACAAGACACCAACCCACAGGAGATGAGATCCTTCAAAAACTGGAGATAGGTCAGCCACACCCTCCTCAAACCAGCTTCCAGCACCACAAAGACAAGCCCCCACATGGGACCCCCAGGGAAAGAGGAAAAAGAAGTCAGCCAAAAAAAAAAAAAATACCTGACACTGTGACCTTGAGGCAGATACCAAAAGGATGGGCCACACCTGGGAACAGCTGGAGACTGGCTCAGGACTACCGCCAGGAGGACTCTCATAGGCAGCCTATGTCCCAGAAGGGATACAAGGCAATGATGATAGGGATGAAGATGGTAACAATAAGATGCAACACACATTAGTGATTTAAGCACATCAGCTTTATGCCCTTTTTGTTTTCAATACAAAACTGCTGTTTAACTTATTGCTGATTGTTTGCACTGAAGCACCACACAACATCCCAGAAATATGCTAAGCAATTCATCCTAATAACTGATATAAAAACATCTACTTAGATCAAAAGAACAGGCTGGTTTTTTAATACTAGTAACAAGTACTTGAAGTGAATTTCATGATTCAAAAACTAATTACAAACCTTTGACTCATCCTAACAGGCAGTTTATAAGACTGCATCACAAATTTTTAAAAATCTTAATCAGTTAATGTGACCACATTTTTCACCTTCAACATGACCCGAGTAAAAGCAGGTTTGTGATGGATGACAGTCTTGGAAAGATTCACCTCAGATAAAGCCTCCTCATCTTTCACACAGACCTGGTCCATCAGTTGCAACATCAACTACTTTTAACACAAGGTAAACCCTCCTACAGATGTTTTTGGCAACACACCGCCAAAGTCACAGCTCAGATTCTGCTCTTTTGTGGAACACCTGCATTAGTTTTATTTTGCGAACAACGCCAGTGCAGGAGGTGGTATGGGAAGAAACATGCAGACACCGTACAATACGCAGAGAGAAATCATTCCATACATTTGGAAATGAAGTCCAGAAAGCGACGTGCATACTGGTCAGGGCGAACAGTAGAGATCTCAGCACCAGCACCATGTTTGACAGTCTTGGCAGCTTGAGCAGTGCGTTTCTTCATGCTATACTTTGTCAACACGTCGATCAAGGCCATGAAGTAGATTTCTTGCTTTCCACTAGCTGTATACAGACGCAAGAAAACACTGATTGTAGTACATATTTAAAATTTTAAAAAATGAGCACAACAAATCAGTAAGCTGATAGCATTACTGCCAAGTAAAAATGGAAATCAAATCAAGTTTTGCATGACTTAACATCTACCTTTTATTGAATTCCCGAATGCAATGGTACTTCACAGACAACATGACAAGCAATTCTAGTAACTGTAAGAAATGACCGTAGAGCAGCAGAAAAGGCTGGAAATCCAACATAAATCTCCAGCTTCTGGCAGAACTTCTTGGAATTAGAAGTATCCAAGACATGATAAAACTTTCTAGAAAGTCTGTCAAGCAGCCCAGCATGCTTCGGGGGACCTGGACAGCTCAGTTGGGAGAGCTGCGGACTAGCAGACGGGGGTTGCTGGTTCGAACCCTGGTGTGGCCAAGGATTATTTCCTGGAGTTAAACATTGTGAAAACTCCATTTGGCCGTTTCCCCGCACATTAAACTGCCTGCTCTCAGTCTGGTGGTTCTTTCAGTGCATAGTTTAGTAATAGGACCCCATCCCCCATAGTGCGAAATCACCGCGAGGTGGAAGCACTGTCCCTCTAAATAACCACCACCACCACCACCAACCACCACCGCCCACCATGCTCAAGTAACTGCATGAATGTCTGACACATATCAAACAATGACTGGAAGGTAGCAGACCTCTATGGCACTTTGAAGAAACTTTAAGGAAAAGATTGATATGGCAGAGGAGTCTTCAGTCACTGCCACTTCAGAAAAACCTAGGCAAGCTGAGGAACAAAGCAGAAGTTCTAGAGAATCCAGTCCTGACACATGCTGCCCTGTTAAACAATATTTACGTAGTTCAGCAGAGTTTTCTCAACTGGGGAACAGGATGGAGCTGTCCAGAAAGCTGAACCATCAGGCAGCTCTGAAATGCTTTAGTAACTGCAAGAAATGCCCAAAGTGCAAGAGAAACTAGCCTATTTTACTACTGTCCTCTACACCACATGCCAGAACTCTGGAACTTCACAGTGAAAATTTCTCGACAAAATTGAAACTGCACAGTAGGTTCCAGATGTTGCTGCTTTGAAAGCACACAGGCATCCTCTGGAATTAAGCAGGGATTTTGCAATCCCACAGATCACAGCAGGCATAGGAGACAAGGCAAAGCAACTAATGGACACACACACACACACTCACACACACATAAACACACACAAAGCTGTGAGTGCGCATGTGGACAGACACAGCAAAAATAATAATGATATGGTAGAACCTCTATTTTACGAACTTGCAAAAACATCAGAAATAATAAGGCAGATATACAAATGACAAAGGGAGGAAACCCAGTCAGTTTAAAGTTTTAATGCACAAATTATCATTTAAAATAATTCCAGAAGAACCCAGAAATGTCACAATGATCGTTGCATACAATGCACACATCTGCTGTGTCTCCAGTGGCTTCAGGAAATCCAGGATGATCTGCTGTTTCTTTGTTACTGCTTTAAGACACTCGTTCTGAATCTGATGTTGATCAGGTTCAAGTCTATGTGCCACGCCAGTCAGTCCAAGGTGAGCAACAAGTCTGTAGCGTTGAGAGAACCAGGTGCTGGCTGTTTTGAAGTTGATAAGAGGTGGTAGCTGGTTAGTTTCATCTGATTCTTCATCCTCTTGTTCCACAGGCTGTGAGCTATGGTCAGTGCTCTCACTGTCAAGGCAAAGACTGTGAGCTGTGGTCAGTTGTGCCACTGTCAGGACAAAGGCTCTGAGCTGTAGTCAGTGCTGTCACTGACAAGGCTTGTCTGCAAGTCTTCCTCTCAAGCTGCAAACTTATCCATTCTCATGCCCTCCAGAAGTGCATCCATTCTTGAATCCAGCAAAAAGCTCTCGTCCACTGCTCTAATCTCCTCGCCACAGCTGCCTAGCTGTAAAAAGCCCAGAACAAGATACGTGCATGTTAAAAAATTTTAAATTGTACTCTGTGAATTGATGAATCATTGAACAATGAATAAAATGAGGTGTGCAGAGAGAAAGAGAACATTTAAATCAACCTCTTACTTTTGACAAATGAAAATGCACATCTGGCAAAACATTGCTTGATGGTGGATGGCTGCAGCTGAGTCCGTGACTTCCTCAACCAATGAATATCACCAAGCTGTGCGACCGAATTGCTTGGACTTGGTCCAGTGGCAGTCTCATCATTCTCCATCTCAAACAGCACATCTTAGTAAGCACTGCCTGAGGATAAGAACAAGTTGTTAGTTAAAGTTGTACCATCTCACATACAATCATTACCAATTCAACATGAACGGCCACATTCTGTAAGCATCAAACACAACTACACAGTATTATGACAGACCAAGATACCTCAGTTCTCCCCCCTCCCCCATTTCACTTGCATGCCCACAGACCTACAGGTGTGCTCATTATACGACTAGAACAGACATTCTTGCACCACAGTCCAATGAATACATACCTGTACACCAGTTCCATGGTCTAAATCACTCCTGGATCAAGAGGATGCAGTCTGGATGTGGCGTTCGGAGGTAAAAGCACAAAGTTCACATGGGGCAGGTGATGTGCAGTGCAGGCATGTGCCGTGCAGTTGTCAAGGAACACCAGAATGTGACATCCATGGCACTGCATCTCATTGCTGAGTTTCTGACCAAACTCAAGGAAAGGCTGTGAAGTCATCCAAGCCTTGCTGTTGCTAAAGTAATCAATGCCAAGGAGACTGAGATCGTAACCTCAGAAACAGCATGGTTTTTTTGCTTTCCCCCACCACAACAGGCTTGCATTTGCACTAGCCATTTTCACAGCCAACAGCATAGTCACACCAGCAGCTTCTTTTCCAATCTTGTGCATCAACTTGGTCAGTAAAGTATGATAATACATCCCAGCTGAACTGATGTTGTACATGTTCTATGGCTTGTAACCATCACAACTGACTGGCAAACTGGCCGGCTAGTCTGCTCAGACACCTCTGCTCTCTCTCTCTCCACTTAAAACAGCGCACATGCTGTGTCGAATGAGCCACTAATGCAGCCACCCATCTGACGCAGCAAAGCTATCATGGACCATTTTCATGGAAAGCATGGCCAACTTTTCTTGAATTATCTTAGCACTGACAGAAATGTTGCATCATCTGGCATCAACAAACCACTCCCACACTCGACCATTCAGATTGCCATAAATACACTTATGTTTCTTGCTGTACTTCTAATCGGCTGGTTCCCCTTTTTCTACATCTCATGAGAACTGAATCTTTGCCTTGAATAACTGACTGGATCTGCCTTTTTCCAACATGAAGAGATGGGGCGATAGCAATCACTGTTTGGCCTGTAGGCTTCTTTGAATTCTGAATGACTTTCACTCTGACCTCTAAGGACAATAGCTTTTTGCTTTCTAGAATTTGGTTGTGCTATGATGATGAAGTAAGCAACAATTGTGGACAGATGCAAGACTGAAGAGAATATGAAAATGATCACAGAAATCCTTATGAGTACACGATCTGAATTTAAAACAAAAATCGAAGC
Source organism: Lanistes nyassanus (assembly GCA_004794575.1). Lineage (NCBI taxonomy): Eukaryota > Metazoa > Mollusca > Gastropoda > Architaenioglossa > Ampullariidae > Lanistes > Lanistes nyassanus. The sequence goes on along the minus strand of SMGT01010510.1, from coordinate 130,115 downwards.
CGTAAAATACCTGTCACAAATCCAACAAGAAGAAAATCCTGAAAAACCAAGTCTTAACCTGGGAAAAGCATGCTTCAGCAAACAAAGAAATAACTACAGGTTGTAAAATTCAGCAAAAGGCGAGCTGTAAATTGGGTAAGAGAAAGAGCTGTAAATCAGATGATGTTTATATAGGAGAAAGTGTCGGTCATAAAACCTGAGGCTTGGGAAATGAGACTTGGTGTATACGATTGTGGAAGGTGTCTGGAAGAGAGAGGTTCTACTGTATAGATTATGACTGCAGACTGCTAATCACTGTTATTTCAAGGGATTCATGTACTCTGGTAAATCAGCATTACATCTGATGAACTATTGAGCACAAACTTAAAACAGAAAAACAAAATCCTTGCATCACCGGCATATGTCATACTACCATTTTTTTCAAAGTCAACTCTCTATAATTAAGTGCGAATCAGGTAACAACACCCACAGCTCTCACCTTCTATGGACCTAACAGCAAATCGCTCCAACTCGCTGTCCAGTTCTCCACAAAAGGGCACCATGGGGGTGGTAGGTGGTGGAGAATCCGGAGGAGTGGGCACCCCAGTGTCACCAATGCCACCTTCCTCTTCCCCACCAAACCCATTTTCCTCTTCCTCTACCACCTCTTCTGCTACTTCCTCTACACCTCCCCCTTCTTCCTCTTCATCCTCTTCTTCATCAGCTGGGACAGGGAAAGAGTTGCGCTGCATCATGTCCTCGCGTGTGGCGTCATGGATTCCAACAATCAGACTATAGTCCATGATGTGAAGGCCAGACAGAAACTGCCATAGAAGGATATAAGACAAACACATGAGAGGTGAGAATTAACAATACATGCAAGAATAATCTAGCAATACAAGTACGTCACATATATACAAGACCAATTTCTCAAATACGCCACTGAGGTTTCAAGTAGAAAATTCTCCAGCATACAATATAATACAATACAATAATACTTTATTTCTCACACGCAAGCATAGGACTTGGTGTCTTGGTGCCACAGAATACAGGCAATCTAACAGTCAAATCCTAAATAGGATAGACCAAACATACAAGAGTTCCAGTAGTGGTTACCTTAATGACAATGGGACACTCACCCACACACGTGCACCCAACCTTGCACACACACGCACACTTACTCATGCTGCTAGCCCACACATACCCACAACCCCCCCCCCCCCCACACACACACACACACTCTCTCTTCCTTGAGCTTTCCAATGTTGAGGGCAACTAAGAGGGAGGGGTGGAGAGATAGCTAAGCTAGACAGGTTAGTTGTTAACTGACAGAGAGAGAGAGACCGGCCTGTGGAAAGGAGGAGGCGAAAGCGAGCTGTTCTAGTTTTAAGTGCTTGAAAGCATCTGCCCGATGGAAGGAGTTCGAAAAAGGGTTAACGAAGCAAAAGGGTTGTTTCAAAGTTCAAGTGCTTTTATTTAATTATGTACAAAAAATAACTCAATTCATTTATCAAAACTCTGGCATAAAGACAGTTCTGAAAAAAATTCCTAATTTTTTTCCTTGCAGCTGATTTTATCTCAATCTGCCTGTTACACAACGTTTTACTGTTCGCACAGAACTGTGAAGAAACTTGTCATACATTGTCGCACGTCTTGTTTTAAAAATCCTGGTATTTAAAAAAAGTAGCTCTACATAAGGTTTGTTTTAATCAGGCTGAGGATGCTTGTTGGTTTTGATCTTTATAATCACACTGAGAGCATTTTAAATAAATCGCCATTGCTTGTGACTGTAACAATGCTTTTTACTTTTCCAGGAAATATCTGTTTAGTTTATACATAAATAAATATATAGGTTAGGTGGCCACCAGTACAGAAAGTCATAAAAATATGCGGTAGTATATTTCACTGCCATACTGGCATAAAATACCGATATAATGGCAGCACAGGCAAACAGGGTTTCTTCGAAGCAAAAACTTCATTGACTGTGCATATTAAACTGCATGCACATGTTCGTGTTTGCGGGCAGGTTGTGCATGTTTACATATATATGAGAAACAGAGAGTGGGAGGGGGAACTATGTACGGGTATACAATATTATTTTAAGACCATACTGGTACTTCAATACATTCCACCCTCTTTAATATAGGTGCACACACCAGATGGCAGATGGCATTTGAAAGTTTTTGTTTGCTTGACTTCTATTTCTCATGTTGTCAAAAAGTTTCTAACTTGTATTTCTAAAGTGTTATAGATGTGAGTAAATTTCAGTCTACAATTAAATAGGTCAGGTGTCTTCCCTCTCATGCAATGCAAACTGTCCCAGCAAGCAGCTGGTGTGAGGGCAAAGGGTGTGATGAAGTAGTATAGACAGTAAGTAAAAATCTGTGGAGGTAAAACTGATGTGACGAGACAACATTTTCAAGTTTTTAAATGAAATTTCTGTATGTGTGAAGTAAGTCTCAGGCACTATGAATGTGATGCATTTTGAAGATTTCAGGAAGTGAGTTTATTAGTGTGGAAGAAAAGATTTTGTGAAGACTGACATGAAAAACATGAAAGACCTCTATGAGGTTTAGTAGACTACTTGTTTATGTGTATCAGTGCTTGTGCACACATGCATAGCCAAGGTCACTGTGATGTGCACATACTTGACCCAGAACATTTTTGACAGCGTGCTATATGCTAATAGGTTACACCCCTTAAATCTTTGTTCCATAGACATTCTCCATTATTTATGCAGGTTTCTATTTAAGATGCCAGAAACAGTGCAAATTCTTAAATTTTCAATTGAGATTTTTTTTGCTTAAAAAAAACTGATGGCCTGCATAACTTAAACACTCTAAATGCAGTGATTAACTCATCTTTGTATGACATATATGCCTCCACACTTTAGAACTTGGCGTTTCTTAAAGCGATTTAACACACATTATTCTTAGAATCATAGGCAGTGTGTATCTTCCTGCTGTCTGAACTTTCCATCCATACATGGATTATACATATACACACACTCACTCCACTTACAACAAACACATTTGCTAATAAGTAATAACTGACTGGCACCTCCACATCCTTCTGCAGGATATTCAAAATTCTCTCCTTCTCCTTGGGACCAATGCTAATAACTGTTCCATCATTAATGAAATCATTGTCCTTTAGGGTAGGCAGTTCCTTGGTCTGCGAACAGAAGAAGCATATTCCGAGTGCATGCATGTGCATGTGGATTTTTTTAGCATGGTATGTCTGCATCTATCTCTGCCTGCATGCAATTATCCATGTGCAAGTGCAAGTACACACACATCTTTGCCCTGTCAATACAAATAAGTGAATGCAAACTTTTCAGTCAATTCTCCAAAGACCACTACAGATTTCCTGCATGACAGTTCAGCAGCGTCTGATTTTTTTTCTCTTTGTTTAGGATGCCCCCTTATCTCTTGAGGATAATAAACATTAGAAACAATCTAAAGGGACTTTAATTTGATCCTCAAGAGTGAAAGAGACTGTAGGGAAAGAACCATAATTGTCAGCATGAGAATCCCTGCAACCAGTACATGTGCATATATCTCACTGACATAAAATGTTACTAAAACCCTAAATACTTCAGAATTGTAACTGGACAATATCATAAAAACATGTACAAAAATAAAGAACTTGACCCAGAGGCTCTGAGGATGACTTACTTTTTCCTTTTCACTAGCCTGCCTGTCAACAGTGGAACCCTGAAAGAACACAAAGTTACTCAAGACATCAGACTGTTGTGTAAGACTTAAAAATATTTGATCTGAGACTTACCGTGTGTGCATACATATGTGAGTGTTTCCACATGCATACACCAAACTGTGTGGATGCAAACGTACATGCACCTACACACACACACACACACACTGTCCTGAACATGCAGTTTGCTTCCTTTCTGCTGGTTTGCTCCATTGGAACACAAAGTTCAAGGTTACGTGTAAGGGAAATCCTTCTGCTGCCAAGAGAAAGCTGATTTTTTCTGTGGAGCATAAACCTTAGAAAATGTCAAAGAGCATAGCGCATCTCTGAGCAAAAATATGTCTTCAGCACCTGACAGGTCTGAGTCAGGCTCCTAAACAACAAAATGATGTAGGTTAACTACCTCTTTCTTATCAAGAGAGAGGAAATACAAAAATACCCACCCCCCAAAACCTGATTGTTTCCAATCATGTCTTCAGATCTGCTGATTCCTGGGTTAATGTTTTCTTTTCTCTTGACAACTCCCATCCCTCTCAATATTCTTCCATCCTCTCCTTCGCATAATTCTGATATGGCCTTTGGAGTTGGCAGGACCCTTTAAGCCCTTATCTCTCATCTTTCCCTCCCTTACTACACCCCCACCCCCAATGAATGCACTCATGAACATACATGCACACACAACATGCACATAATCCCTGCAATAGTATAATCACCCCTCTATCTTCAGAATGACATCACTGTTGCTGTCCAGAAAGTCTGATGCTGTTTATCTTGCCTTATTTATTTTATTTGTAGGGCTTCATAACAACATTCTGTCATTCCTACTTATGTGGACACAGAGCATGGATTTTTCTACGTTTCCATATGTGTGTGGCTTTTAAAAAACCACCTGAGCTCTTGGATAGGGTTGACAGTCTTCCAAACAATTTAAATCCAATCTCTGTAACCCTGTTATCTAACTCCTGCCAATGAAACAAAGATTTATGCACAAAGCCTTTAGATGTACTATGATCATGCTTGAAACTCGTTATTACAAATGATTGCTATTACAACTCTGTGATGGCATTCTGCTGAAATCGTTACACAGCCAGGACAGCTAGCACTGAAGCTTCCCCCTGTTTACCAGATCAATACTGGGAGTGTTACACATGACGCTAGGTTCAAGCATAGGAGAGAGAAAGGAGGGATGGGCAAGGAGAATCCCAGGCTTTTCAAGGAGGGTACCAGTCTAAACAAGGAGTGATCACTGGTATGAATTCATTATTCATAACTACAATCTACTGCTTGAATTAACACCACAAAGCTCTTCTCTCTCTCCCTCTTTCATGCACATTGGTTGAAAAAGAGAGACAGCAGCATATTATGCTGTAATCAAAGATCTCAAAACTTTTCACACTAATATATATCATGAGGAAATGTTTATACACAGCACAACACTTCCCCTGGCTGGTGATAAATAAACTACATTCTTGTTGGTTTTACCAGACCTGCATTAGGATCTACAGATAAATGCAGCTTGAAGACTTGCTGTAGCCTAAAACTAAAAACAATTGTACAGAAAGTGGCTTATGTACAACAAATTGTTACTGCCTGCCATGGGAACCATACAATGCAACCAAGGTACGGTCCTAAAGCCATTGCCAAGCAGCTCTGACATTTCTCAATGCGTCTGTATTGTCTACTGCCTAGCTTCATTTGCCGTCCTCTACCACCTCCTAACCCCAACCTTAGAATGGTGTAAGCGTGAGGAACAGACGAACAGCTATAGTGCGGGTTGGTCTCTGTCCATTACAATGTGTCTTCTCGACAAATCGTCTTGTCATTTCTGGGAAGAATTGTATTGAGATAAAATTTGATCAACCATTGAGACGGACGAATTTCCACGACGTTCTGTCTGCTTGCAGACATGTCTGCCTCGCGTTTCTGTGCAGTTGCCCCCGTCCTGCGTCTATTGACAGGCGATCGCTAGCCCTTTGTTAACTCTTTCATCGTAGGCGTGTTAGAACACGCCGGAAGTTAAATACGGTCGTAAAACGCAAGTGACGCCAAAAAAACAAAGAAAGCTTTTGTTTTTTTGGAGGGGGTGGGGAGACTAAATACTTGTCTTAGCTTAACACTAGCGCTAATCTCGTGCCAGTAAGCTGAAGTTAGTACCTAATGTCTCTAGCTTTTCGTGTCTACAGAGTTCCCCTTAGGTTAACGCCGAGACAATACTGTTGCGCTTACCAGCGTCAGACATCTCAAAAGATCGGCTCTGTTTAACTTCTCCTACCCCTCTACAATTCTCCTTCCCACTAAGGTCTTTCTATCAACCCCTCCCCAAGAAAATCGATATCCGGTTCTTTCGCATGACGTGCTTGTAGAACGCATGAAAGCCAATAAGCCGGCATCGCCGGACTGAAATGGCGCTGCTGGGTCACACGGTACGGTTGCTACTAGCTTCAAAGTCAATTTCTGATGTAATTCCATTTAAGTAATCACGAACATAACCCCCACTCCACCTGCGCGCAGCAGTAAACACGACGTGAACTCCAGAAGCTGACTTCTCTCGGACACGCAGAGGCGGGTGTGCAGCGCCTTACGCCTCCTCAAGCAATGTTCGAGTTCACACTAACCCTACATCAATCAACCCCAAGCAAGACAGTATGTCTGAGATAATCGCTGCAACAGATCCTAATCCGTCAACAGGAAGCACCAAACTCAAGCATAACTACTCGCCGTAAGTTGCCTATCACAAACATTCATTTTCTGCTACATAATTTCAAAATTAAAAAAAGCTTCGTTCGTATTTTGATTTTTAAAAAAAAAGGGGGGGGGGAGAAAGTGAAGAAATAGTGAAAGAACCGAAAAGTCAAAATATAAATGTAACTGCCATCGCCACACCCCATGCTGGATGAAGTAGATGAAGAAACGCCTGTTGTTCGGTGCTTAACCACCCGCCTACGGCAACAATACACAGTAATGCTTGTCCTACGGGGTTCGACTATGGTGAAGAAATAGCCGAACTGTCTGCAGGACCCACCACTACCACCATCCCAAGCTTTAAGTAACGACAGAAAATTAGCATTTCCCACAAGGTGGGAGGCGTTTTTCTTTCCTTTTCTTGTAAAATCTCAAGATGATTTATTATTGCGAACTGGGCTAATCTTCCCACGCTCTTAAAAAGCAGACTGCGCACAGCAAGAAAGCTAAAATAATACCTTCAATGTTTCATGTAATTTTGTATCCATGCCAACTGGCAATGACTTTCTCTCTGCTGCTGAAGGAAGGAAGAAATCCGGGAAAGACAGAAAACCAAACAAATCGCTTTCAAGTGAACTCTTCATTTATCGCTGATGTTTGTTTCATGCACACAACAAACAACAGGGTGAAGACGCGAGAAGGAGGGGCCGAGAGGTCCTGGACTGACCTTCAGGTCGTACTTCTTGTGGATCGGGAGTCGTGGGCTGAAGACATTCCGCATCACCACCATGTAGGTCTCAACGTCGTTGACCGTCAGGCGGTACATGCCCAGGTACTGGGGCAGCAGCGTCTGAGCATGGCACTCCACGACGTACTGCAAAGCATGGCCGACCAGAGCGTCGTTATCATCATCCACCACCCTGCCACCACCACCACCCCACCACCAGCAGAAAACGTGTCTTAGACATAGGCACAGTTCTCCTGCAGAATTTTTCTCCCCATCAATGCAACATACTCTATCACACATAATAAACCACCTTTCCCCACTTCTCCTATGAAACAATGCCTAGACAGTCCATTTCTAACTTTACAAAAACCCTCTTCAACCCTCTAGGCCACAACTGCAATCATTGCGAATTCTGCCATAAGCATTGTATTAGCAGATTTTGATTTGAGGAAAACTTGAAACTACTTCTAAAGGTAGCAGCCTGGACAAGCTAGCGTAAAAGCCTATCTGCGTTAATCGAACGTCCGTCTTAGTTCGCCGAACGCGTGTATAAACATGGCCACTTCCGGCAAACTAAGACGTCCATTAGTCCAGGTACAAAAGCTCTAGACGAAAGGCTTGAGGGCGGTGTGTGTGTACCTGGTGGTACTGCTTCAGGATGTGATGCATCATCTCCACTTCCTCCGACACCAGCGTCTTGACGAAGTAGCGCTTGTCGCGCGACAAGAACATTCGCGCGCCACTCTTACCTGGCGAGTCGCTGGCCCTGATGTGCCTCGTCAACGACAGCTGCAGACAAAGCGCACGCAGTGCAAGACGGCAAATCCGGCCTGTTTATGGCACTTTCTCTTATCCCCCCTTCCACCATCTTCCACAAACAGCAAACCCCACTGCATACGATTACCAACGTAATGGCTGCATTGCTCTGACCATCCTACTACTCGTTTTCCCAGCACTCTCTCGCTAATGGCAACTACCTTGATGCAACGCTAGGAAGTCTCTGATGTACGCCCAAAGGGACATAATTCAAGCTCCCTTCTACAACAGCCCTGTAATCCAAACCATTCGTATTACCAGTGCCTGAAATGTGCGTTTACACAAAGAGGACGCAAAGGTATTAGCAGAAACTAATCAATAGTTCACACGGCAAGTATTATAACCCCTTTAAAATACAAAGATGTGCTTATATCTGAGCGATCTTTAAATTGCATTCACAAATAGAAATACAATTTAAAACAATTATGTACATTAGCGCTCCAACCATGAAATGATACAACTGTTGCTATGATACGGACAGATTTCGAACTGCTGTATGTCTCTCGTTAGTGCTACCACTAAAGTATATTGTGCATTTACTAGAAAATCACAACGCAAAAATGTAAGCATCTATAGATCCTCGAGAAAAGTTTGCTGTGGCACTGAAAACTAAAACCCTCATGTATGGTCTTTGCTTCGAAGTACCGAAGCGGACCATTTGTTTGCACACCATTTTCCCAAACCGTTATGCAAAAATAGAGCGCATTCCAAAACGGAAAAACAGTCGGCAGTACAGTCGTCAAATCCGTTTGCAAAACAAGTCGTCGTGTATGTCAAAGGCAGATAGGAAAAACAGCCTTGTTTTCAACAAAAAAACGTGTTGCCCAACACTGTGTGACACAGCCTTTAATCACAACACTGTAAAACATGGCCAACAGCCGTAGCACTACATATCATCACAACACTCCACTGGTAACACTAATCTTTAAATTATCCAGCAACCAGACTCGCGACACGCTCCCAGCTTCCCATTCCGACTCGCATGACGTCTCGAGGGAATGAGCCTCTGCGACGGCAATTGCCTTACATAGGAAAGTGGAATCAATTCTGCTCGCTCACCCTCGGGGCTTGGTAAAATAACTCAGCCTTCAAAATGCGCTGGAATAATCACAAATACGGACATGCCGCTACGGCGCAGCTGTCTCTCAAACTTCTACACACTCACCCCCTTCGCCCTGCTCTAGCTCGCGTTCTCTCTCCCACCCCAACCTCCCCAAGCCCACCCTCCCGGTCCACGACGACCTAAGGGTGAAGATCGAAACCTCGCTTCCTCTCATACCAAACAGCTCTTAATCCATCCCTCTCACCTTACTTCTACCCGCCTTTACCTTCTCGGCCGCACAGGGAAGCAACTCAGCGGGAACAAACATATCACGTGGTCGTCCCATGACAAGCGTTTTTAATGATCGTAAAGCTGCTGATTGTGTGCAAGGCTATACCAACATGACAAAGTACTTACCATATACTGACTGTCGTCTATACCGAAGCGGTCTCTGAGGTTTTTGAACACAAGAGGGCAGTATTCCTTCACCTTGAAATGACTGGGCATGCTGTCTCTGTGAAAGGCAGATAACCCCCCAAACCCTGATGGTTCCACATTTACTTAGATCAATGTTAATTTATTACAAAACTGTATGCACACACACAATATATATATATACGCACACACACAAGTAAGACTAGTTATGTTTTCCTAAACAATATAAATTAGTTCAGAACAATGACACCCTAAAATGCACTCAACCAAACATCCCAATTCTGTGTATTAAGTAAGAAGTATTCACTCCACAAAGTATTTATCAAGTAATTAGATATTGATATCTCTGGTTTCAATACAGGCTTTATATGTAGAACGCTGTCTGCATGAGGTTATATCAGGGCTAAGCTTTGCCTAAGATTTCAAGTTAATTTCTTCTCTTCTCACTGGAGGTACTACTTTTTCTATGGTGTTGCCTGCATTCAAATCTCTTCCGAGCCAGTGGTTAATAGCAATCAGGCAGTTCGGCAAGCAGTCGCGTTCTTCTGCACGTTTCACATTCTCATTAACAAGCAACAGGATGTGTGCCAAACTGCAAATTACTTCCGTGTTCTCAGATTTTCTTCCGTCTCTCTTGCCGCTCTCTGTTTCTCGTATTTTCCTCAGCGCGAGAGATGGCAGGTGTGACGCGCGCAGGAAAGTTAACGTAAACACTCGACTGAGTAAAGCTGTTGTTCCAGCAGAAATAAATCTGTCCTTGGTCTACATGGCGGCTGTCAACCGGACACTTGCAGCTTCCTGCTTCTTTGTCCTACGACACTATGCTGGCGAAATGAATCGTCTGTCTCCAGCCAAGCAATTGGCAGCGTTACCGACACCCACCGGTGGAAAACTACAGTTTTTCGGGATGAGCAAAATTAAGGTTCTCGAGACAGCCTCTGCTAGGTTAAGTGAAATTTCCATGCAGTGTAAAACTTAGGACAGCAGCCGGAAGCGAATTGTTGGTCGCTGTCATCATGGGACGTTGGAACAGGAGTCAGATTTGGGAGCGTAGCCATAAATTTCTTTTTAATTGGAAAGAGGTGCGGGTGTGGGAGATGGGGGTGGGGTGGGGGCAAGGGGTACTGTCACGTGTTGGGGTCTGGTGGGTCAAGGCGATTGCACCATAGATTCCAGGTGTGAACCATCCTCGACTCTCAGGCCTAATTAAGGTCTATTATCCCCTTGTTCAAGCCGCCATCTAGCCGCTCACGTCATCACCAGCCCAGGATTAGTTCCCTGTTTACACTTATGATCGGGGGTACTGGCCCTAGAAACCAGGGGCAAGGTGTTACATACCCTGGGGCTGCTAGGGTGGGATTCGTGAAAGTGTCAGGCTGACCAGGTGTGCGTTAGTTGTTCAGGGAAGATTACGTAGCTGGAGAAAACTAGCGACGCGTAGTGTCGAGCCTCAAGAGCTTTGATGTAGCCGCGCGAGGTAAACA
>SMGT01010510.1:91653-112841 GCA_004794575.1 Lanistes nyassanus | reverse complement strand
CCCCCCCCCCCCCCCCCCCCCCCCCCGCCAGTTCGTCTTGCCCTCTCTGGTTCCTGTTTAGCATCAACAGGCTCCTGTTTAGCATCATCTCAACAGACTCCTGTTTAGCGTCTTCTCAACAGACTCCATTTCCCTCTTCTCCTCTTTTACCGCCACTTCCTTTCCGTTCCACTGTGCGTTCTTGACTTTGTTTATTTTCATCAAAGCTAAATCGATTTCATCGATCGCACAGCATACTTTCTCAGTAACTTAATACTGTGGAAAAGTGCCAAGCATCTCGTCATTTCTTGAACTCGGGCAAGGTCTATTTATCAAACCAGACGAAAAGGAAAACAGGAAAGTACAATCGGATCGACGAAGGCTAAAGGAGGCCAGAAATCGCTGTGCGTGCCCGCACGTCCGACTTCAAGCTTGCATAAGTTGAAGACAGAAACAACTAGCGGAACAGACAAATGGACCGGAGTAAATGCGTCCACTTCTAATCAGCTACTTTGGTTTGTCCATTAAACAAACAAATCACAAGTGTTCGTAGCCACCTTCACTCTATCCGATCAAGTCAAAATAGATCATGTGATAGAGCAGGATGCTTATTCTGTTTATCCAACTGTTTGCATGCCATTCACAGCCACGATTCCGAGCCCCGAAGAATGTGCGGAGACGTGTCTGAAAGAAGGGGAATATGACCAAAAATAATTTTTAAAAACCGTAAAAGGGAGGAGGGAGAAAGGATATAGGTGTCTGTTTTTTGAATATCACCTGTTGTTGTCAAGGACGCATCAAAGCTGCGTGGCATCTGACGTCACTTGCATAGGTAACAAAAGTTGAAACTGCCTCAGGCTGACAAACAACAGGAAAAAAGTACAGAATTACACTCCGGTCAATAAATCCATTAGAAGTGCCACAGCATGCTTCCCACAAGAATGACAGAATCTATGCACATCGGTAACGCCCAAACATTCTACTGCAGCGCTGGAATGGGATGAATGTATACCTCCTCTCCGCACATTGCCAAGAATACACAAATTATACGACCGATACATGCAACCCAATCCACGGGTGCAGGGTATTCCAGGCACTTTAATCTATGCCACAGCGGATGACCAGGAGTGTCTGTGTGCCTCGTCCGCGCGAAGTGTGCATGAAATGTGCTCTCGCGCGTTAAAAATCCACATTTATTATTACTATTATTATTATGAAACGCTCACGCAGCCCAGGCCTGCCACGTGTGACAGCAGCTCACCGGAAGTTGAGGCGATCCAGGATTAACATACAGCAGAAATAAAATGCTTAGCTGTGCAAGTGAATGTTTGCTGCAATACGATATACTCGGTGGCGCCTCAACCTCCCGTCAATGGCTTAGGTACACAGCGACTAGTGTTTCCCTTACACGATGATACAGTACGCGAGCCGTATTCACCGCCGTTCGTTAAGTCTAAACCGATCGCGATCACATGACAACCATCGGTTAGGGACCTTTGTTGGCCAATGGGAACGATGGTTTATCATCTGATCGAGACCGGTTTAGGCTTAACCAACGGCCGTGAATACGGCTGCTGCAGGAGTTGTAGCTGTCTACAGCCGACACGAATGACAAACCGACCACTCCTGTCCTGCACTGTTCGATTAATAAATTGAAAGAGTGGTAAATATCTAAACCAACTGCCTGAAGCAAGATTCCAACCAATTTCCAATAAAGATTTCCTATTGTTTTTACAAATTCAACAAGACCTGATGCAGTTCCGATGAACCACGTTGCCTTAAAAAAAAACAGGTAGTAACCATGGGCTATGCCACAGGACCTGTTACGTGCACGTTTGACGTGGTATCCAATGTGACCCGTGGATAGCTTTCGTTCATTTTGAATACAGCAGGCTGTGTGGAGTTGCCTTAAGACCCGCGTACACGCACACAGTTTTAACTGTAAAGTGTTCATGTAGCTCGTGTCGTCTGGCCAAAGGCGTTTCTTAATCATGCAAGGAACGCGCTTTCTAGTGCAGACTACGACGTCCTTTGGTTTGGTTAAGAAAGACCCTTGGACAAGCGACTCTGACATGAGGGAAATGGTCGCTCATTTCCAAGTCGCAGAGCAACAGTCAGCACGCCCTGATCAACGCTCAATTAGTCACATCACATTCTCCTGATATGCAGCCCACGCGCCACATCTACTGCAGACAAGTCTTTTTCCTTTTCGTTTTCGTCGTTTTTGTGTCGTCCTGATGAAGGGGTAGTGCCCCGGAACATGTAGATTGTCTTCGTCTTTGTCCCTTTCTAGCTTGGCACAGTTCCCTTGTTTTACATCAGAGAGCATTAAAGCAGAACGGAAAACATGCGGTTTTGTTATTTCCGCATGTAACACGTGCTGCTATGCACAGAAACCGCACGCGCGAAACCATATACTGTGTACATCTTCATGAACAATAAACCCCAAATGAACCATGCAAAACCTACAACCAGTTATCTGTTTATGATAATGGCTTCATCAATTATTCTTTGTTGTTTCTGTTTGGCGCAGTGCGTAGCCCTTTGTTAAATGCGCTAGCGACAAGTGGAAATAAGTCCCCATTATCCCAGCAAAACAGGCGATAGAAAGAGAAACGGGGAAGACGAAAAACAGTGCTCTGTGTCCAAGCGTGTCCATGCTTTTGGCCTAAACACTTGTCCTCCTCCATCGTCCCTACGTCAAACATGTGAGAATATGCAAAAACTGCACTTGCTGGGACAACAAAGACAACAGCCTAAATTGAAAATATTGTTAATCAACAAAGAAAGAACTGCTTTTTGATCTGACCCAGTTCTATTATCAGCATATGTCAAACATTAAACAAAAAGACGGGGGGACTAAATGTCCCTCTCCCCCATCTCCTACACACGTACATATGCTCTTCTGTCTTCGTCGAGGAACTAATTTTCAAGACGTCTTGCGTCGAGACCGTTAAGCTGTTAACGAAAGCGCGAAAAAAAGGGCCAGTGGACTGTGTTCTTACTTGTTACGCTAAGAGTGCGCTACCGACGTTCTAACTAAAGTTTCTCTCTTTCCTAATGTGATATGGCCGACTCTTCAGAAGAAAGTGGCCTTCGCTCTCGCCCTCAAATCTGCACACATGATACACTACGTCCTCTCTGTTTTCCAAAATATACCATGCTTTCTGGTTCTTAAGCTGAGAAACACGTCAGCGGAATCTTAGTAAACATCCCTTCAATCGTTGGTTTGGAATACTAGAAAGGTACTCCTCTGCGCGAAGTTTAGATCTGAATGTTAAGACACCATTTGGATTTTTTCACATAATGACATTAGGAACAAAGACACACAACAAAGTCTTATCTACAATACACCATGGAGTCAGGTATCTCTTCTTTTGAAATCAGAGACTAGAGAAATTGTCAGCATAGCAACATTTTACTTCAACAGCACTTGACAAAAGACATAAATCGCTGCGAGGATGAAACTACTATGGATGAAAAGTGAATATCACTTAGATGATATTGACGAATGGTCAGCCGTATCTACAGATTGTATTGAGTTGCACTATTACTGTTTCAAAGGCATTTTTGTATGAATCACATAATATTTTCTGCAATCCACTAGTTACACTTGAATATATTGTTCGTAAATATTTGTCATAAGCTGATGTTGAGAATAAGCAATTTGTTCATTTGTACTTTACTGCTGTTTGCAGCTCCCCCATTTAAAGGCACATTTGTCTTACAACAATAAAGCTCTCTCTCTCTCTCTTACGAACGCGCGCGCCCATACAAACACACTCGTCAACATCTGTTTGGAAGTGCACAAAACTCATTTGCCTTAGCGCGCAGTGTTTGCTTGTTGGTGAATTGGCTTTAAGTACAGAAACGAAAAGACGAAAAGTATACAGGAAAACAGAACGAGAAAAGTCACAACCCAACTGCTACATAGCAACTGAGTAATAGTCAGGCTGGAAGGAAGGTTTAACGTAGGGAAGGAAGTTTGCGGTTTTAAGCTGGAGAAGCTTGCCGCGAAACAGTGCACGTGGGCTCCGCTCGTGGCCGAACGAAACCGGAATGTAATGACACGCTATGGCATCAAATTAACTGAGCGAGTCTGACAGGACAAAGTTGTCTGTCTCACATACTGACTATACCCAGCTACAAGCGACAGAACGAGCCTGAATCAGTAACTGTAATAGATGACACGGCACACTTGCCTCAGTAACATTTCAGACCTTTTTAAATGCAAGTAATCAATGTGACTTAATAATACAAATTTAGTATGGGATAGTCATGAAAAGAAATTAATGCAAATATATGCTCCTCTCGCCCACCTCCACCCCACAAATGAAAGTACACATTGAGAAAAATAATATAAATGGCCAAATTACTAGACCAGACTGGACTTTGGTTGTTTACTGTTCAAAGGTTCAAGTCAGCCACGAAGGTTATCTCGTGACAGGAGTAAAAGAGAAGAGGACGATGACAAGTGACGGGGAAGGACGATGTGGCAAGAAACAGCCCAACATGAAAATCGTGTTTATTAACAAAGAAAGAACCGCTTTCTGATTTGACCCAGATTATCAGAATATCTCGAGCTTTAAAAAAGACAAGGTTTTTTTTTTAAAATATACTTTAAGCTTGCCCTTGCCTTTTCTAGCGGTTGCGATCTTCACAGACAGGCAGTAAAACGTTTAAAGTAGATGGGGAGATGGAGGGATAGCGAGCCCTACCCTGAGGGAGGGAGGTTGGTTAGGATTAAGGTTGGTTGGTTGGCTGGCTGGCTGGTTAGAGGGACTGCTCTTCCACCTCGCGACGACTTCGCACTGTAGCGAAAACGGGGCCCTGTAACTAAGAGGTGACCTGAAAGAACCACCACTGATAGTTGGAGTAAGATGGTCAGTTTAATGTTCAGTGAAGGTCACAGAATCTGCACAATCTTTAACTCCAGAATAAAGTCCTTGGCCACGCCTGGATTCGAACCAGCAACCTTCCACATGCCAGCTCTACCGCAGAGCAAATGACGGCCCTTAGGTAACTTTTCTCTACCTCTTAGTCGATTAAAAAAAAACCACCGGTACCACTTAAACTTATTCACAAAGAACAAGTGGCTTTTTATCCACTCCTCACAATGCGCCGCATGCGGCATTTGTCGAGTGAGCATCCTCTCCAATGAAGTCAGTGACTGCAGCAAAGTTGTTATCCCACAGGGAAACGACGAACTAAATCTTGTTTTCATAATACTCATAATATCACAATTAAGAACGGGCACGCAAGCGTTCGTGGGTGTGTGTTTATGTGGGTCTGCGCCTGTGCGCGTGAAAATTTTTTCCTGCACTTCACACATGCACTGAAGCGCCAATAGCGTTCTTCGATTTGCAGTCCCCTGTCTCTTCTCTTGATCCCAAGAAGAGACGTATCGGATCAATGGCAGATTCTGGCAACATCCTTCACCACTGACCATCACCCTCTTGCCAACGCGTAATGGATCCATTTCTCATCGCCATCGGCCAGAGTCCAAAAATACTTTTTACGCCACAGCAAGTAAGAGCAAATTATACGCACATGAAAGCCCGTGCATAGAAAGAAAGGAGAAAGAAAAGTACTGTGGAAGCAGACGACTAATTCAGTATGTATTTAAAACTGCGATCACTGCCAGCAGCTGACGAAGTGTAACGAGAGGTGGACAAAGCCTAGGGGGTGTGTAGTGGGGTTAACAGGGCAGTGACAGCCACTTCTGTAGTCTGACGGCTTACATTCTCTGCTACTAACCCTCTGGCGACTGCAAGTGACGGGGCAGACGTTGAAAGTGCATGAAAAACATGCACGCTTTTGCTGTCTGTTCCAACCCAGATTGCGACAGTGGTAAGCCCACACAAGTGATCTATTTCTGCACTACCGGACGCAATGCATTTGCCACTTTAAAAAATGTTCTCTTATATTCTCTCAAGCTTTTAGCATAAACTGAAAGATTAGCAAGGTGCCTTTTCCAAACAAAAAGATGGGGAGAGATTAACAGCTGGCTTAAGCTAAATGATGAAGGATTGTTGTAGATATTAAAAAAAAGGCTCTATGAAAAGTTCCCTCTAGATTGCACTTCTCTTCAAGTTGCCTTACAACACTTTTGAACTGCTGCAAAAGCAGACTGGTGAATTATTGCAACTTTTAAAAAACCCACAACAGAAATTACACAGCTTTTAATGGAAAGTTCTTGATGGTGTATCAGGCAGTTTTGTTTGACCATAGGGATTGGGTGAAATTAGCTATATCAAATCATAGGACTTATAAAGCATGGCATTTTGAGCATTTTTGAAACTTTACCATCCTTGCATACAATTTCCTATAGGTGCAGTTATACACTCAATTTATGGTCAGGTGGTATGTATTCGCTTACCACCAATATGAATGGAAAACCTTTGTGCATGGCTCCCAAGTGTGCTATTCCTGATATAGACCACCACCCCCAGCCCCCATCATACACACACACACACAAATCTTCTCAACACTTGCCTGTGTGCACAAAATACACGTATTGCTCTCAAAAATCATGATCCTTGCTATCCATTAACATTCAAGCAAACTGTTCTCAAATGGTAAATCCCCAAAGAGAAGATATTAGATGATCTATGACCAACAATTTTACTGTATTTGAATTTCTGACATTATATTTCTTACGCTACAGAAATGGCATGTCTTTTTGAGTGAGAGTTAAAAATGAAGTATGTGCTTGAAGGATAGTGTTTAGAAAGCATGCCCGAACTGTCAGAATGACACCAGCATTTAAGATCTCTATCAGTCCCTGCATGATTCAAATGTACTACTGGCTGTAAACTCAGTCTCTGCAAACATTATTCAAAACTCACATTAGTTCAGCACCTGAAAAGGTGTTTCTCATATCTATAATGTCATTGTTGACATGTTCCTCGAGTCCTAAGTTCCCTTACTGTACAAGCTAAACCAGCTTTAAGTCATGAAGTCATTAAATCATTTATAACCAGTTCACTGAAAAGGAAATACCCATGATTCCTTATACCCTGGTACAAGGCCAAACAGGCAGTGTTCTCATGAGTGTAAATTTACAGAGGCCCATTATTCTCCGAACACAGTTATCAGGAGCACCTTTTCTCACCCACAAATGTAATCTCCTCTAACCTGCAAGGGTCTCCAAACTGTTCTGTCTTGCTCTTCCCATTATCATCTATTAAAAGGCCATTGTAAGTTGGTCATTAAAAACATCAGCATTCCAAGCAATTGGGGACACCAATACTTAAGCTTCTATTTTGTCTTACAACAAAACATTCTAGCCATTACAGAAAATATAGAAATAGTTGTCATTCCACCAGGTATGACATGATATTAGAACACCATTTTGTCATAGCCAATACCTGATTACTGACTCTGGCAAGTAGTAAAAATTGAACAGAAGCCCAAAAGCTATCTAAAACTCCACAGAACTGAATACATATATAAATTACTACAGTAATGGGTAAAGATGAAGTTATTTTTCTTTCTGCTTGGTGACCAGTTTACTCATGTATCTAATTTTAAATAAGGATTTCATATTCCACCTGTACTCACAAAGGATATATCACATTATCTGGAACAAAAATTATTTCACATGGATGACAGCCCTCTCCAGATCACCAGAGCTTATGCAAGCAATCCAGCCAGCTTGCAGGAATGGGGACATTCCAAGATTTTTGCTAGTTCCTATCTTGTTTTATGGCCAAGAACTTTTGAAATTCAGTAGCCCGTTACACAACAACAGTGACAAGATTTTTAACGGACCGCCAAAATTTCTAATGGCCTGGAACAATGAGACCACCATATTTTCCCATTCCTGGGTTGTGTTCTTCATCACTGCTCACTGTATATGATCTCGAGAAGTTCAATTTGTCCACTCAGCCGAGATGCTGCTGAAGCTGGCGTAGCAAGATTTTGACCTGGTCCTAGAAATTATTGAGTAGAGCGAGCGAGTGAGGGGGTGTGTGGGTAGGAGGATGGGTGGGTGAATGGGTGAGTGTGAACAAACTTTTTTGATCAGAGAAATAGAAAAAAAGAGGTCAGAAGTAGAGGGTGGACAAAAGTGAGTCAGAAGCAACAACACTCAATCAAAATCAAAGCTACAGAAGGAAACAACCAAGTAACCCAAATGAAAATGGTGGTTTTTATGCATCATGCACATGATGCAGCATGTCCTCTTTATGTAGTAACGTGCAATAGAGTAGAAGAAAGAAACAAAGACATCAAGGGCTGTTGCACAGCACTGTAAATATTACCTTATATTGCTCAGAAGTTCTGTACACAAAGGTGCTGTTAACTACACCTTTGGTGAGAGGATTTAATTTTACTTTCCAAAAATCTCCCTTTATACATAGCTAAGCTTGCACAGAATGATCGTCTGTTCTTGACTTATGAAACTTAAGAGAGGGCTTTATAACTTTCCATGTTGCAATATTCCATAACACAAAATGCATTCACATGCATTGCAGTTAGCACTTTCAGCATGATAATAAGATCATGGATATGCTGCCTTTGTCAATGCTTGTATCGATTATCCAGTGCCGCCACTGAGAACAGAGTGAATCAATGATACAGAACTGAAGTGAAAAATAAGAACAATTACCACATAGGGGATAGGACAATACAAATACTAGGTCTAGTGACATATAGATATACTGTCAAAGTGGCACGCTTAACAGAATGGTCGTCGTCGATAGTAATGATGCTGATAAATCTAAACATGCAAAATCTTTAATAAGCGCTTACTGCAATCTGGCCAACCGAAAAATCAACTTACCGTGTGGTTGATACCCCACATGAAAACACTCAGCAATGGTTCGTTGGCACGGAAAAGCTTATGTTTTGGGGCCACTGCTTTTAGCTTGACCTGCTTTCGTTTGGTCGTTGACATGTTGAAATAGCTATTGCACAAATCCTGTGAAAATTAGATAACGAGAGGTGTGCAGTTTCCGTTCTTTTTCACTCTCACTCACTGCCTCTGCGACCTAATGTCCGCATCTTTGTGTCTGTCACAGTGTAGCGAGAACACCACCAGCAAGATGGCGAGAATCCAAATTTCCCAGCATCCTTGAACTAAAGGTAGATAATTCAGACAGCTCACATGCGAAAGAGTCCCGCCCACCTTAACACGGCGCATGCTAGTAGCAGACGATAAAGGCGGAGCAGCAGAAACAAATCCAACGCAGCATTTGCTTGTTAAGCAAGCATTGGCAGTTTGGCACAACAGTCTTTTCATTTTTATGATAAAGGTATTACATTTACAGCGCAGTTTGAGATGCACAGATGTAAACAATACAAAAAATGTCAGTTCTGTCTTGTGTATCTGTGAGCGGCTATTTTTTTTTAAATGTTGCATAGCTATCGGAAATTATTGCTCTCTGGAGCATCATTCAACAATTATGAAAACGGAATGGTGGAGTTAGATATATTAGGCAATTTCAACAGTAGTTATATGACCGTGCCTAACTAGTAATTAGTAATCCATGTATAGCCTGCGGTAAAATCGGGGGGGGGGGGGAATAACTAGGCACAATAAGCACGTTTATGTTCACACGAAGGACGAATAGAACGAGGGAGGAAAGGAGATGGCACTGGTGGGGTGTGGGAAGAGCCTAATGTTTAGTTCTGTGAGTTAGGATCAGATTATATATACTTCTTTGTGTGCTTTGAGAGGCAATGTTTGCTGGATTTCTAGAATTCAGTGGAGGGTATATCTACAGAGAAATCACGAACGTGTGCTGGAAGATCTGAACCTACGACTAGCAGGGGGCAGATTATGGGAGGCGCCAAGGGGGCCATCTCCACCCCCCCCCACCCAGCAGAGAGCCAGAAAGAGAGAGAGGGAGGGAAAGAGGGACGTTATATTATGGTTTTGTGTCGGCAATTAGAAATGGCCAAGTTACATTCGACCACTTCTCACTGCCGCTCAGGTGTATATCGCTTTCTTGCCCATCAAAGAGAACCATGATCTGGCCCTGGACTCGTGATCAGTTCTGTTTTCAAAACGCGTTACTACTCGCCTTTAAGATTTCGTATAACAAAAAAATGTTTCATTGTGCGACAGCAGGTGGAAACATTTATAGTCACGGCGAATACTGGAAAGCATCACCGATGTAATCCGAGGCAGCAAGAGGAATGGAAATCAATACCAGCGAAACAGACGGTAGAAAGGCTTACCGATTGAACTCAGTAATTCGATAAATAAGATTTGAGATCAACAGGTGTGTAAAATGTCTTTAAATGTTTGTAGGCTATCTCGTTACAATATATTCACATCAAAAATATATTAGCGATTAACCCCTCTTCCTTTCAGGACGGACAAACTTGTCAACATACACATTTTGATTTGTGAACAAAATTTAAAAAAAAAAGGAATAAAAGTGTGACCTCCGCTTTTCCACTGGCTCTAACCTAGAGGATGCAAGACATGCTGATGTGACCGTTAGGATCTCTGTCCGTTTATCAAATTAGAATCATCGAGAACTAAAGTCAAGCGAACAGAATAGGTTATTCTTTCAAATCGTGGGACTGAGAATCCTATAATGAAATAAATTCAGTTATCTGAAAACATTTTGTAGTTGGATTGGTCTCTAACAGCCTTTGGGGATTTCAGAACCTATATGGCCTATAGTGGTACAAGCAAAAGGCCCGTTGAATAGGTGGGGTAAAGTTCCCGAGATTCTGTCCACATACCTTTGTCGACTCACGACATCTTCAGAGATACCTGGCGATCTCCACAGCGCTTCTACTCTAACCAGTCTATGCTATAGTATTTTTGAGTTTTGTTGCCAGTTGCTGCAGTGCATTTACCTTTGCTCAGATCACTTTTTTTTTCTTTAGCAGTTGCTTCACGCCTGAGAACAAATAAAATCTTGTGCATTAGCAGATTGCTGCAGAGGTATGTTCAATGCGGGTTGCAGATAAAGGATCATGTGTATGTAATCGGAGGCTTGCCTAGGGAATTGTAAGATAATGTCATCTGCGCACATCCGAAAGTGTAGAAGAGATCAATCCCTCCTGTGGGAGTCCCTCTGCTATCTTGAGCTGACGGCAGAGCATTCGTGCACTACCCCTCTTCTGCCCATCCTCAGAGGTTTAGTGCGTGTGCATTGTTGCTGTAAACGAGTATGAATACAGAGGACTGTGAATACAGGCAAGAGTCACGAGCAGAGCTGGTTTGTGAAAGAGGTGGCGGTACGTATTGGAATACCAGTGAACACCAGTAAGGTCTTAAAGCGGTACCCTATAGCAGTAGGGGTCTTCGTACCGGTATATACAAGAGACATAATCAGGTTAATACTAAATAATCTTTATCCATTAAAATACATCTAGTGCTCGGAAATAGTGTTTAGAACTATACGAGAAATGAATGATAACGCATTTGTAGGCATAAAATTAGTGGGAAGGCGATAGTCTGCCGCGTCAACACCTGGGAATCAACACCTCCGACCTAGACCAGAACATCTAACTTTTCACTAAAATCTAATCGCCGTGATTTCAAGCAGTCAGAAAATTTCCTGACAACAAAGTTGATTGCAGGTAAAGCTGACCCTAAAACAACCTTTTTATCATGGTGAACAGCTGTTGTGTTTTTTTCTGTAAAAGGCATACCTTGATCAACCAAGCAAATAAGGATTACAGAATGATATGAAATACTAACCCTCACTGCAAAAGTTATTAACTAATGGCAGCACTCCGGCAAGGTAGGAGAAAACGTTTTAATGAAATTATATCAAAACCCAATCACTAACATGCGTTAGTAAATAGTTATGAAAATAATGTGACACTATTGAGACGTTCCAAGTCTGTTAGCTGCTTGGGAAAGGGCCAGCATTGGCAACGTTAATATCAAAGGGTTCCAAAGCTCACCTTTGGACTCAGCCAAGTGACAAACAACAAGACGCTTCGGCTGCGGTTAGTTTAAAAAAAAGGGGGAGGGGAGGAATTTCCGTTCTGGTTTCAATAATTCTTATACCGCGGACAACAGCTATAACAGCAGATAATCAGGATTTCTTTAATATCTTCACTTATTATTATCTCCCATCTATATATGTCTACGTGCCCCTCCTGGATTAAAAATAAACCTTGCCTTGCCTTCATTTCGAAATAATGGTAAACAATCGAGAAACGTCTCATATTTGGGTTTAAAAATACAAGCCTGACCTGAATATAAAAGAAAAAGTTGCTGTTTGTCGTATATATAGATTTCTTATCAAATTAGCAGGTGACACAACCAATACGGCCAAGCACATCAGATGACACCATCCGATGCTGTTCGGTTCTACTTGTGAAGACTTACACAAAATATTCATTGGTTTATCCGGTATTAACTTTGGTTTCCACTCCTCTCTCTCATTTGCAGGTACACACCCACAATCACAGTCACAAATAAATGCAAATGTACACAGCATTAATTATGCATAGTGAACAAAGCTTTTGCTTCGAAGAAACCTGGTACGGCAGTAAAATGCCGTTCTCCTTACTGGTACGGCTTCCCGTACCGGTACCCACCTCTAGTTTGTGATGTAATGGACATTACAAGTGGAACAATAACCCGGGCCTGATACGTACAGCACCAAGTGATAGGCTTTAATAATACCAGGATTATTTTTTTTAACTGAACACTCTGCTATGCGACCACCTCGGTGGTCTAGTGGTTAGGCGTCCGCCTCAGAGGCAGGAGTCCTAATTAACAATCTAGTAGCTGCCCTGCTAGACGCCTGGCACTATAGGGAACACTACTAGGACTGGTTGGCCCAGCATAATGTGACTAGGACTGAAGCCTGTGTTGCAGCGTCAGTTGTCTAAACAACTGCGTCCTGATATGCATTTAGTTGCAACCAACCAACCAACCAACCAACCAACCACCCACCCACCCATCCCACTATGCCACGTATTACATGTTCTCTTGCGATACCGCGCCCATAACCACAGATCGGGGTTGCATTCTTATTGACATTTACATGTTCCTCATAATATACCAACCACTATGCCACATATTATATGTTCTCTTGCGATACCGCGCCCATAACCACAGATCGTATTTGCATTCAGTGATATTTTAGTTCTGATATTAATTATAGTTTTAGTTTTTATTTTATTTTATAACAATAATTTTTATTTTTAGTTCATTCTAGTTTTCAAGGAAGTCAACAATTCTTATTTTTATTCAGTTCTGTGTTTTAAAATTATAGTTTTTATTTTAGTTCTGGCCTTTTTGCATAATATCAGTTCAATTTTAGTCTTTTTAATTTTTTTTAAAGATTACAACCGCCGTCTATTGCATATTTCAATGGAAATTATGTCTCAGTCGACAAAATACACTCAGTTAATAATGGCGTTAAAGGCAACTTGACTATCAATGGTCTAACAGATAAAGTGGCATGATTATCATATTCAGCAAGATCAAGTCTGGGCCGGCCTGAGAGATTTGGGGGCCCTGCTAAGGATAGGTACTGACTGATGCATCCTGTAACAGTCGTTAAGATGCGTACATTGTGAGTCAGGAAGAGTCTAAGAGAGGGAGCACAGTTTACACATGCGTAGAGCCGGCCCTGGTCAAATGTTTCAACCCAAGAAACCAGTCTGTGACAGCACATTATTTGCTGTTAAGCTTTAAACAAGCACGCATTTCAAGAGATTTGTTCGTATTGCTACGACGTCCGGTGCACAGATACCCACACAGTGAAAATATTCGCTCGAGGAACGCCTGTGATGCAGGTGCACAGACGAGGTCCTCAGCATGCGCCGGACTGGTCGTTCGGTACTCAAGTATGGGAATCATAAAGGGCATCGTGTTTCTTTTGATCGCCTGACCCAACAACAAGGTCTGCTGTAATTTAGGTGCGGCCAGGCTTTTCCCCAGGCAAGGATGGCACCGCTTAGAGGCTCACTCCCCCACCCCACCCCTTTTTTCTGAGCGGTTAGGCAAAAGGGAAATAAGAGCGGGTTGTTTACATGCTGTACGGCAAAAGTTCCTTCCCATGTTCTGACCCTAGGGATGCATTCTAGACTGTCAGCGAGGGGAACAGGCACTATGACCGCCTTTATAAAGTAAAGCGGAAGGCCTGAGGCGAGAGCGTACTTGAGTTTGAGTCACAGGCAGGGATATGCATATGCACAGTAATTCCTGGCAGTGCAGTTCCTGTCATGCTGATTATTTACGAGCGGTTTTTTTGTTCTACTCACGAGGAGTGAGAAAACAAAGCCTGAGGCAGCGGCTTTATCAAGCGTTCGTGTAGCCATCATCTTTCTGATCCCTGTATGCCTCTTACGTCACCAGACTGACCTGCGTACAGCCTGTTTTTCGAACAAGTGGTCGCGCCTAGGCTGGCGCAGCTAGGATCCGTTGAATGGAGGGTGGGATGGATGTTGGATGTGAAAATAAGCGACCACTTTCACGCGAATTACAGAAAGTAATTTCCACAGACACAGTTATTCGGATTACAGAATTTGATTTGTATATGTCAATGCTTTAAGTCCCACCGTAAAACAACACCGAGAGAAAATTCAAATGGTTTCTGAATCCTTATCTTCACATACGATTGGACTGGTCCCACAAGCCATGGCGAGGCTGCTCGCGCTGCAGAATATTCAACCAATGGGAAGACTTTTTGGTGGGAGACAACCACAGACGATAAAAGCTTCGGCCTTAGCGCGGCATTCTCATTCTATTCATCACAGGTGACCCATTGCAGTCCAAGTGATCGAAGAGATCCGCTTTCTCAGTATTTTTTCTTACGACTTTGTCCAGATTCTGTAATCATCATCATGGTAAGTAGTGAACTTTTAGGTTTTGTGTTTCCTGAGGTTATACCGAGTGTTAATCTTACGCGCGAAGTGTAACAGTAATGCATACGAACCACCAGCTAGCATCACATGTCAGTGTGGCTTTGATAGGCGGTGACTTCATCGCTGGTAGCTATGTTCATTTCAGCATTATCCGCTTCTTTTTTTGCCATCACCAAATGGCAACAGGGGTTCTTAGACTGGTGATCAGCGTGTGTACTTTTAAAATTTATCAACTTTGAAAAGCTATATGTGTAATGTAACAGTGACAAGAGGCAATGGTGAATGCAAAAAACCATTTGAACATGATGCCGAGATTTTGCGGGTCCCACCAGATTAAAAGATGCGATGGCGCAGCACGATGAAGAAAGGCAAATATTGCACTGTCCCACTAGTATGCCAATTATATCTTTAGCCAGTTTTAGGCAGAAAATCCTGGAATGCCCACATTCCATGATGTGTTCGTGAATCGTTCTGCTAGCTGTCTAGTAAAAGAAACGTTACGATATCAGACTGCTGTAATGGAAGCTCTTGCCTTGGTCAATTATGCATAATAAATGTCGGCTTGGGTGTAGCCATCGTCCTAGATCTTTTAATTCGACACTAACTCACCTAATTGATAGTCGCAATGCAGAGTCTGCGAGGGACTTTTTTCCGAGCTGAGAGGTAGATTGAAATGCCAATGATTCAGTGAAATAAATAGTACGAGCAATAGACTAGTCTACTTAGCAAGACATTGCTGCGAATGTAAAATTTATGATCATTAAAATGACCGCTGTGTCGCTGTCTTCCACAAGCGTTACACGACCATGTGTAAATGTTATTATACTGTAAAGATTAATGAAACGTCTTCGTCCACCAGCTGCACAAAACTAAAGTGAAGCATGTGATGTATAATCATAAAGCTGTAGTAAGATATATTCCAAAACTCCTAGAGGTGGGTAGGGCAAACTTAGAAAAATTTTATTAATTCCTCAGCAGACAAAAGGCCTGAAACATATTAAGCTCTGTGGTTTGTGACCGCGCGGGTTAAAAGGATGCACAAACATTTAACTTCCGCGTGGCAGTGGCATTTGGCGCGGCCATGAAAATGCGGTGCCGACTCGCCAGCAAGTCGGTTATCCGGTTAGAACTGGATTTATTATGCCGATACGCTGGCTCATGTCTGCTAAGCCGCCAGGTTCCCAGAGTGGTACATAGTGGTGCTCTGCACACGCCTGTCTTGCTGAAGCTGTACGTCAGCTTCGCATAATGGTCTTCATTAACTGACTGGCACGATATATACACACCAAACACGTTAAGTAACACCAGTGTCAACCTTCCCAGCCCCGTACACTTGTTTTGATAAATGCAGACAAAGCGCGCGCAGCTTGCCTGTCGAGCCGAATAGAATAAATAGAATAACCCTTTGCCAAGTAATTATTTTTAAACTTGGTTGGATTTGTACATTTTTGTGCCAAAATAAGAAAGCCGATCCCAATGGTTTCGTTGTCATAACTAAACCGCTGTCTATCTTAAATGTCTGAATCGATCAAGATATTTCATATAATACCTTAAAGTGCTTTATTTAAAATCATACCATGTACTGATGTAGATAGGAGTCTGGACTGTTTAGTGTACACTGGTAATATTATGTGCAGCGCGAGTGCATCTCAGTCCGCATTGTCCAGGCAGGTGCTCAGATTGGCATTGCCTGATGGGGGCTTTAAGTGATCAAGATAGTTCAGATGAAACATTTAAGTTCTGTATTTACAGTTATCTTGTGCTTGTAGATGGGAGTCAGGACTGTTCATTGGTGGAATTGGTTATGTGCAGCGTGAGTGCATCTCAGTCCACGTTGGCCAGGCTGGTGTTCAAATTGGCAATGCCTGCTGGGAGCTTTATTGTCTGGAGCATGGTATCCAGCCTGACGGTCAGATGCCATCAGACAAGACCATTGGTGGTGGAGACGACTCTTTTAACACTTTCTTCAGTGAAACTGGTGCTGGCAAACACGTTCCTCGTGCCGTGTTTGTTGATCTGGAGCCTACTGTTGTTGGTAATGCTTGTTCTGATCGCTTTACTTGTATTGGTGAAATTTAAAAGGCTGAAACAGTGTGACAAGAGAGAGAGCGATGAAACGTTTATGTGGAGCTGATTCCAGGACTGGCATTTGGAGAAAATTGATTGTATTGGATTGCTTCCCTTCGCACCAAACTGATCTTGTGTGGGCAGACGGCTGTGGCTTGCAATGAAGTACACAGTTAATGACTTGACTAACCACCCACAGATGTTTCAATGATATGCAGATTTGTTTCTACCTGGTAATAGAATGTTCTCTGTGCAGATGAGGTCCGGTCTGGCACTTACCGCCAGCTGTTCCATCCTGAACAACTCATCACTGGCAAGGAAGATGCAGCCAATAACTATGCTCGAGGTCACTACACTGTTGGCAAGGAAATTGTTGATCTGGTTCTGGACCGAATCCGCAAGCTGGCTGACCAGTGCACAGGTCTGCAGGGCTTCCTTATCTTCCACTCATTTGGTGGTGGGACAGGCTCTGGTTTCACCTCCCTTCTGATGGAGCGTCTGTCGGTGGATTATGGCAAAAAGTCCAAACTAGAATTCTCAATCTACCCTGCTCCTCAGGTAAATTTGGGAACAAAAGTTTGTGGCATAAAACTACTGGAAAGCTTCGTCATATCAATTTCTTATAACCACACTGACTTCATTGCTGAGTGGTAGCATGAACATTAAACAGTTATCATAAGTATAAAATTCCACAGTTTCAGTAGACAAATCTTCTACACAGTACTTGCTTTTATTTTTGCTAATTCATGAATGATTTGTACATACATAGGTGTCAACAGCTGTCGTGGAGCCTTACAACTCAATTCTGACAACTCACACCACTCTTGAGCATTCTGACTGTGCATTCATGGTCGACAACGAGGCTATCTATGACATCTGCCGTCGCAATCTGGACATCGAGCGCCCCTCCTACACCAACCTGAACCGTCTGATTGGCCAGATAGTGTCCTCTATCACAGCTTCCCTGCGCTTTGATGGTGCCCTCAATGTGGATCTGACAGAGTTTCAGACCAACCTGGTGCCCTACCCTCGCATTCACTTCCCCCTGGCCACTTATGCTCCTGTTATCTCTGCTGAAAAGGCCTATCATGAGCAGCTGTCTGTGGCTGAGATTACCAATGCCTGCTTCGAGCCAGCCAATCAGTTGGTGAAGTGTGACCCCCGTCACGGCAAGTACATGGCCTGCTGCATGCTCTACCGTGGAGATGTTGTGCCGAAGGATGTCAATGCTGCCATTGCAACCATCAAGACCAAGCGCACCATCCAGTTTGTGGACTGGTGCCCAACTGGATTTAAGGTAGGAATCTGATCTCAATTAATTTTTATTGATGTGTTTGATTTATGGTTTTCAACAATAGTTTTCAAACAACAGAGTAGGATATGTTTTAATCAAGGCCTGAATTTTTTTTTTAACAGGTTGGCATTAACTACCAGCCACCAACTGTTGTGCCTGGCGGTGACCTAGCCAAGGTGCAGCGTGCCGTCTGCATGTTGAGCAATACCACTGCCATCGCGGAGGCGTGGGCCCGCCTGGACCACAAGTTTGATCTGATGTATGCCAAGCGTGCTTTTGTGCACTGGTATGTAGGTGAAGGCATGGAAGAGGGAGAGTTCTCTGAAGCACGTGAAGATCTGGCAGCCCTGGAGAAAGACTACGAAGAGGTCGGCATTGACTCGGTGGAGGGTGAAGGAGAGCAGGAAGGGGAAGAATATTAAATTTCTGAAGTGCAATGCATGTACTGAGAAGCTGGCAACATATTTATCATGGAGGACAGGTAAAGCCAAGCAACGTGAGGATCTTCCATGTAGGTTTTCAGCCCTACAGTGCCTGCCTGATTGTATCAGATATCTAAAATAAAAATCAGTGAAACATTATTTGGGGGTTGGATTAAACAATTTGGATGTTTGAATGCTTTTCTCCTTATCCTCTCCTAATTGTCATCAGCTCATGCAAAAGATCGTGTTCACTTCCACAGATCACATGCAGACACCACACTGAAACTGTCAAGTCAAAATCTTTGAGAATTATGTTTCAGAAACAAATGGTGCTTGAAAATTAAGGTTATGCCTATGGGTTTTTTTTTCACTTGCTTTCCTGTGTTAAAAATGGTACAGTGAGGAAAGAAGGGGCATCGGCCGCATGGTGCACTGCAGTCGGGTTATGCCTTTGGGTCATTGGATTTGCTTCACTGTTGCATCCACTAATGCTCTGAACTAAACTATTCTGTTTCTGAAATGTGTAAATGGCAAAGGTTTGCTTGGTCATTTTATTCCCCTTAAACACTCCTGTTAATCAAACTGCCGAATATTGCAAATATTCTAGGCTGTATTTTGATATTTGCCTGGCACTAACGATGCTAGAAAAGTAGTCTTTAACGGGCATGGGTGAGGGCCAGCTACTTGGGTTAAAACTACACTTTTGCTGTTTAAGACATTTCTGAAATATGATGTAGGTAATGATAATAGAACTAATGGTGGTGTTGGGGTACTGTATAGCACATTTTTTTTGGCCAGTTGAGTGCTGGCTTTCTACAGTGTCACTAACCCATAATGCAATGCAGCAGTCGTTCACTTCTCATTACAGCTGATTTGCATTGCAAAGATGCTACCCAGGCTGGAAATCTAACCGGCACCAAAGATATCGTCAAGTAATGCTTAATAAATTTTGGAAAAGCTAGCCAGAATGCCCATTACATTTACAAGAAGATGGTGGAATTATTTCAGACATGTCTGATGATACATAGCGCCTTTGAAAAGCAGTTTCAGTGATTAAAATCTAAGAAAAGCATGCAAGTAGACAACGAGCATTCAGATAAGTCCATTGAAATCAAATTCTGTCCTTTCCCCAGGATTTTGTTTTGTTTTGGTGAAACCAAAGCTCCCAATTTTATTTTCATAAACATCTGTACAAAAAAATTCCCAAGAGATGCCCAGCAGCACACAGTCACTATTTTCTTGCTCATTTTTCCATTACACAGTACTTACAAAAAGTTAAGTCTATTCATGTTTATATTTGTTATAGAAATAACACTTTTTCTTTTGCACGTGTACATATTTAGAGCACACAGAAAACTGTTTTCAGTATGGGAACGTTTTCACTTGCACCCATGGAAATGCTATTTCAGCCATCCCTTTCTGTGTGCATGTGATGGATTTATTGAGTTGGGTCAAGGTGTTTCAGGGTAACAGAAGTCATAAATGTTTCCCCTGTTGGCAACTTAAATCTTGCTGGGAGGGGCAAGAAAGAAGCATTAGTTTTCCTGGACTTGCAAGGTCTGCAGCTGGACTGTTAAGCGTAACTGCACTTGGACAAAAGATTTAGTTTTACCACGCATTTTGACCCATGCGTAGCATATGATAAGCCTAAGATGCTTGTGCTGAAAGTATCATTACGAGCTACCCTGGACAAGGCACAAAGCAGTCCCAACTGATGCAAACGTGCCTTATTTACCATCCTCCCATGGAGCCATGTGCTATATACTTGTGCTGCTTTTCTAGCTTGCATTCCCTCCTTGGGTCATAATATTCACATTCAACAAATTACCAATGCACAGAGAGCTCTTTCTAACCTCGGAGTGCATTTTTTAAGCCGGGGTTTACATAAATGTCTGTTTTGCATGATGGGCAAAGTTTGTAATAATGACCCTTCAGCCTTGTGCTATCTACAGCATACTGTACAGTAAAACTGCAGACAGGAGCAGACCCCAAGTTGAGGCTCTGCAAGGGCTACTGGGCTAATTACTATCTGCATGCAACAGAAAGAAATGTTAAATTGAAGGCCATAGTCATGAAGAGTTGGTCCTGTGCCATCCTTTCTGTACGCTGCTTCCTTTTGGCGCCCTTGTGGTACCGTGGGCTATTGTGTGTGAGAGAGCAGCCTGACCAGGCAATATGCTTTGTAGGGCTATAGGTACTGTTATTGAATTTGGTAGGAAAATGCTTTCACTGGGCTAGATTATGGAGTTTTCCAAGTTGCATGGAAAACCCCCCACCCACCTAAATGTAAGGAACAATGTACCCCTTTCCCGACCTACACTCACATCACGCACTGTCAGCCAGAAGTGGATTATTGGGGGTTTCTGAGAGTTTTTTTCAATACCATGTTGGTGGTTAAATTAGCAGTCAACTTTCTGAGCAGTTGTCGCTTTGAATAAATAAAATGTGGATTTTTAACGCGCGAAAACCCATCTTATGCACACTTCGCGCGGACGAGGGACACAGACACTCTAGTGAAAACAATGAAACACACAAACACACAGAGTGAGAGATGAACGGAACACTGACCAACAGGTTGGGAAACAGATCGTCCTTCAGTCACAGATGGGTGTAAAAGTATCATAAGA
>SMGT01010510.1:0-91047 GCA_004794575.1 Lanistes nyassanus | reverse complement strand
CAATATGCTTTGTAGGGCTATAGGTACTGTTATTGAATTTGGTAGGAAAATGCTTTCACTGGGCTAGATTATGGAGTTTTCCAAGTTGCATAGAAAACCCCCCACCCACCTATATGTAAGGAACAATGTACCCCTTTCCCGGACATACACTCGCATCACGCACTGTCAGCCAGAAGTGGATTATTGGGGGTTTCTGAGAGGTTTTTTTTTTCAATACAATGGTGGTTAAATTAGAAGTCAACTTTCTGAGCAGTTGTCGCTTTGAATAAATAAAATGTGGATTTTTAACGCGCGAAAACACATCTTATGCACACTTCGCGCGGACGAGGGACACAGACACTCTAGTGAAAACAATGAAACACACAGAGGGAGAGATGAACGGAACACTGACCAACAGGTTGGGAAACAGATCGTCCTTCAGTCACAGATGGGTGTAAAAGTATCATAAGAGACGATTAACAGCGAAAATTGTAAGTTAATCCAGACAGGCAGTCACGACATCAGTCAAGGTACTTGCGGAAAAGAAAAGTTTTCAAGTTTCGTTTAAAAGTCAGTAGTGATGGGGAGTGTCGAATGTTGTGGGGAAGTGAGTTCCATTGGGTGGATGGCGAGAAGGTGAACATACGCTGTCCATATGTTTTTGTACTGATGCAGGGTACTGAGAGAATGCGATCGTCTGAAGAGGAGCGGAGCTGTCTCAGTGGAGTGTAGATTGTAAGGAGATCTGAAAAGTAGATGGGGCATGCACCGGTGAAAAAATTGTAACAGAGAGTAGACAATTTGTAGTCGATGGGAGCCAGTGCAGAGTGCGAAGTAGTGGTGTGGCATGGTCTGTTTTGAGCGCTTTCAGGACAAGGCGAGCAGCCGAGTTTTGAAGTTTCTGTAGCAGATACAGAGGACAGCCGGCTAGCAAGGAATTGCAGTAGTCAAGTTTAGACAGAACGTAGGCACATACAAATGTGTTTGCAACCTGATTGGACAGTAGGTGACGGAAGCTGCTGATTTTTCTGAGTTCATAATAAGCAGATCTGCAGATGTTGGAAATGTGTTTGTCAAGTGTCATGCTAGAGGTAATAATAACACTGAGATTTCTTGCAGAGTCGGCGAAAGGTGCCATGCAACCATTAAAGTGCATGATATAATCTGCTTTATTAAGTAATAGTATTCTGTTTTTTATAAGATAACCAGGTGAGGAAACTCTCACAATAGCATAATCGCCCCCCTGTTCCACCTTGCGGTGATTTTGCAATATGGGTGGAAGGGGCTCTGTAGTTGTGGCCTGTACTGACAGTGGCTAAGTGATGGTTCCTTGCTTGCTAGTCTTCTGGCACTTTGCTGTTGGTGGTAATTTGTTTTATTATCGGGAAATAAGTGTCCCTGTTCGCCAGTCTTATTGCTGTTTTATTCCTAAATTCTATTTCTCTCTACCTTTTAGGTTGTATGTGTTATTTCTTGTGTTTTCTAGATTTGGATTTTATTTTTAATGCCCGTAGCTGCTCAGTGCTGGGTATGGGAACCAATATACAGTACAGCAAAGAAGTGCACAAGCATAACATGCTTTTCACGGGCCAGTGGTTGCTCGCTGAAGGATGACCCAATTTATCCTGACAGCAGAGCAGGCATGCGTACACAATTTTTCAACAGCCATCAGCAACGGGTCATAAATTGTAAAGGCACCTATGATTATACTGCGCCCGCCTGACCTGGCGATTACCTATCAGAGCCGGGTCGGATGGCAGCTTGAACAAGGGGATTATAACGACCTAGTATAAGGAAGATGGCGGTCAGTGGGTCACACCTATGGAGTCTATGGGGTAAAGCCTTTGACCCACCAAACCCCAAGACGTAACAATAGCTATAACAAACACTGTCGGCAATCTTGGTGACGTCACACAGTACACGAACCCTCGTCGATTTAGCCATCAGTCCATCACCCCTAGTTCATCGTCCTGTCTTCACAAATGATTATGGACAGGGAAATTCCAAAATGCTCACTTGGGCAGTAGCTTCATATTATGGCTTGCTGTTTCAGTTTTGGAAACAAATATAAATTAGCACTATATTTAAAATTAGCCCTTAACCCACCCAAAGTTCTTTGGCAGCACATACTTGAGCTTACGGTTACAGTCCGGGTAGTAATAGCCATCCTGAAGCAAGACACATCTAAAATTAATTTTTAAAAACTTAAAAATCAAAGCGTCATTTAAAAAGGTAGGGAAATATAACCCTAACCCAAAAGTAGAATATAAGGAAGATGCAACGTCTAGCACTTAGGGATCGGTCAGTAGGAAACAGCCAGCAAGAACAGCGACAACAGCAAACCACAGGAGCCAGGACACCAGAACAACAGCCTCCACCACCACCAGCTTAGCCGCCGAAGTCAGAGCACGCCCCCAGCCCCCAATCACCACCTTCCCCTCACCCCTATAGTGCGAAATCACCGACAGGTGGAAGCATTTTCCCCTAAACAAACTGCTTCTAAGCTTTGGATGCGAACACGCGGGTGCGGAATGTACAGTCGAAAGACTAGCTATGGTAGGTAGGTGAAAAGGGCACCTTGCTTGGACACACACACACGCATACATACGTACACTCACACTTCTAGCACAGAGTCTGAACTTTTGGGTACTTGTCTTAATGACATAAGTATAAAATTGCTGGTGCAATAATTAAGACGTTCAGACATGGGCCGGGAAAGTTATTTTCCGTCACTCAGTCGTTGAGGCGGAGTATATTCTTGGTAATTAATATTGGTACAAGAAAAAAATAGTTTTAAGCGAAGTGAAATAAACAAACAACAATTAAAACCCGCGACACACACGAACAAACAATGATTATTGCCGCTTGAAAGCTTTTCTAAACGAGCTGAACTGCTAATTAGACTTTTAGAATGGGTATCATAAGAATTGTCTCCCTTACAAAAACCTTTTTGTGACGGTACGACTTCTCGACTTCGTTTGTGCAGAGATAAGGTTTGTGCTGAAATCTTCAGGTCGTCTGCCACCGCGTTTTGCAATGAGGGCTTTTCGGCGTCGACGGTCCAGCTACACTTACGCAGTTCTTGGGACTTTAATTGTCGGTGGAATGATCTGGTACTGGAAATACGACGGAGATGGGGTTTTTCCAAATTCCGACAAGTCTATGCAAGGCAGGTGGAAACGATTCACGGACTACAAACGGAGCGAACAGAGTCGATCAGGTCCTGGTGAACGAGGAGAAGCAGTGATCCTGTCTGGGGAAGAGAAAGCAGAAGCAGAGCGGCTGATGCCTGCAGAGGCTTTCAATCGCATTGCAAGTGACAAGATTTCTTTGGAAAGATCGATTCCAGACGTGAGAGACCCAGCGTATGTGAATCAAGTATTTTTGTAATTCTTATGCCAACGTGTCCTACTCTCGTCTCAGTCTCAGTTTGCCCCCTTTAGTTTGTAGAGTATATATATTATTATATGTTCACTGCGGTTTAGTTAAAATCAGTACACATATCTTAAGTTTCTTGGGTATTCAAGTTTTAGTATTGTACGGCTAGTGCCTAAACATTGTCATCGAAGTTGATTTTGGTCTGAAATATAGTAGTCAATAAATACACATTTGCATCACTTAACACCCTTGTGTGCACTGTGAGTGTGTTTGGGATGGGGGATGTTGGAATTTTTAAAAGTATTGTTTGTATTTTAGCTGCATAATTCAAATCAGTCGTCAACGCACTACATAGCTGTTTGTAGAGGGAAATTTTGTGATGTACGCAAGTTTGTGACCATACGAGTACAGATGGGTGATAGGTCTTGTCTTGCAGATCTGACTGTAGTATTATAACTGGCAATCAACACATGTATTCTTGCAGAGTATTAGTGACGAAGTGGAAATTTAATTTCAGATGCAAGAAAATTCAATATCCAAAGGATTTGCCAACTGCTAGTGTGATTATAATATTCCACAATGAGGCATGGTCACCTTTGCTTCGTACTGCACACAGTGTAGTTAACAGGTCCCCTCCTCAATACTTACATGAGGTCATTCTGCTGGATGACTTCAGTGACAAAGGTATGTATAAAATCTTAAATTTGTAGTCCTATTGTTCTGTTTTTATGCTTTCCCATTATCTCTCTCTTTCTCAATACCTCTGTCTCTTTCTCCATTTGTCTTTCTTTTTGAGTTAGATTTAGTTTATTATTTTATTTCTGAATGTCTGATGAAGCTTTCATGTGGGATTTATTTGCACACATAGTTTGCATGGATATTTTGTACACCTGGTGTGCTGGCGTGGATTTACAATCATTGTCTTATTTGCTCAGAACATCTGGGAGAGAAACTGAAGAAGTATGTACAACACACCTGGCCACATGGAGAGGTAAAGATTGTACGAACAACAGAACGTAGTGGACTTATTCGTGCACGGCTGGCAGGAGCTAAAGCAGCAACAGGGGATGTCTTGATCTTTCTTGATTCACACTGTGAAGTCAACACTGGCTGGTGAGTGTTTAGTCTTGCTGATCAGAATTATTTTAGAAGATTTCATTTCTAGTACTGTGGTGAAAATGCTTGTGTAGCTGCAGCTAGTAAAAAAGGACTTGAAAAGTTAAGTGAAACTTTTTTGTACAATATTAGCAAATATACATTTTTGCACATACGTTGCCTTTTATTATAAATCTAGCATCCAAAAGTGACCGTGTAAGACTTTCTAACTCCTGGCACGGTGCACTAAATCAGTAAATGAAAATAATTTTCCAAAAGTTTAATATGTATGAAAACAGAATACCATAAAAAATAATGCCATTCTTTCCTTCAGATGGATATTTTCTTAGTTCTGTTGTAAATCCAGACATTCCAGCCTCTCCTTAATCTATCTGGTTCAGCATGGCTCCTCAGGTGATTCAGCAAGTGCGTAGTGCAGCTTTGTTGCCAAAGTACTCTTAATCCACAGAACCATAAATGGGTAGCTGAGCCCAAAAATTACTGGGGAAGAAAAGGCAGCGAGGTAGAGACAGGCACTGGCCTGACAAAGCTGGCTGAGAGAAAAGCATTTGTGACACCTTTACCTTTTTTCTGGCGTTCTTAAGAGAACCTGACATATCTAGGTATTCCAACGCAAAGATACCTTTTGAGTTCACATACACAGGATGTGCATTTGGTCCAAAACCAAGGAATAAGAGACTAATTTTCTTTTTGTTTTCAATGAAGAGAAACTTATTTAAGGCCAGGCACGGTAGTCAAAAACCGACCAAAATCACAAATTTTTGGCAATTTGGGGTTTGGGTCAAAAATGACCTAGGTGAACAATAGAAAGCAATAAAATGTGACGATAAATGAGGGTACGCAACCAGCAGGTCGATCATTTTTGTAAAATTTTTCTTTTTCATTTTTCTCCATTTTCCACTTTGTTGCCAGTTTGTTCCATTCAAATTCCTACTCCTTTGGGCACAAACAAGATACAGTTCTGAAACTTTGTATGCTGCTTTTACTAACATTTATCTGTATTTTTAAGGAAGCTTTTATAAATTGGTCAAATGGATTTATAAGAATTTAAAGAAAATTTATCATCATCATTATGAAACAGCTCACAAAAAATTATTAAAAAATAGTAAATCAATTTAAAACCAAAAGCCTCTATAAAAATTTAATATTGTTTTTCTGATTCAGATACAGAAAAAAAACTAAATAAAACAGATTTTGTCTACATGCAGTAATTATGAAGTTATAAGCTTTTAAAAATGTTTTGTTTGGTGGCCATATTGGATCGTTTCCATGGCAACCACAGGTCAGATGACATAATAAAATACACTTGTTGCCACAGGAAGTGATGCTTGATATACCAAAAAGTGTTTAAATAGCATCTGTTTTTTTGGGTTGGTTTTTGGCTGTAGTGCCTGGCCTTAATTTAATTTCCTGTTTTAATGCACCTTTGTTAGTTTTTAACATTGACCTGTTTTGAGCACTTTTGCATACTAGTTTAATATATTTTAAACAGAAATTGTAGATCAGAAACTACTTGTGAGCATTTTCTCATATTCTGATTGCAACTGGATAATTTTTGTAATGGTTATAGCTCTGGTCAGCCATAAGTGACAAAGAGAAGATCATCAGCATGTTTAGAATTAAAAATAAAATTATTATTTAAAAAACTAGTGTCGCACAGCATGTTCTCACAAGTGTGTTCCAGTCTTGATGGGGAGATGACATTAACTTTTTCCAAAAGAACATATGTGTTTGTGTGCTTGTCTCTGCTGGCAAATTTGTAATTATTTTTCTCCAGGCTTGAGGCTCTGTTAGCTAGAATTAAAGAGGATCGCACAGCTATTTTGTGTCCAGAGATAGACCTGATAGATAAAGACACTCTGCAGTATGGGGGCACTGGCAGTTACTCAGTGGGTGGATTTTGGTGGAGCCTGCACTTTTCCTGGCGTCCGATTCCTGCGAAAGAAAAGGAACGACGAGATGCTCTCCCTGATGGATCTGTTTCACCGATTAGGTACACTTTGGTTGAAAGGACCTCTGAACCATTATTAGGCTTCCGTTATTTCTCTGGTTATTTTTCTGCTGCTGTGTGCATATGCAATGGTTGGAACCTGAAACATGATTATCAGTGTAGTTGCTTCTACTGAATACATCTAAATTTAGAAGATACTTAGTCAAGTTATCGCGAGTGGCGAGTCTACCATATTTTGGCCTATGCTATACCAAACTTCTAGTCTTAGTACTGTGAGGAGTACCTTAGATCCTTTTCAGTTCTTTTAGTTGAAATACATCTAAGAATATCAAGATTTGGTGCATTTTGTTTACCTGTAATTGTATGAAGGTAGGGGGAAGACAGTCATGTTTATTTTTCCTTCATCTCTTCTGCCATGATTTACTATGTATAGTTGTTGCTGGAAAGGCTAACTGTTGGAGAAATGTTTTCCTTTGCTTATATGACTCATCACTCTTAAGTTCTCTAGGATCATGGTGTATATTTATATTTCAGTGACTCTTTGACCCTCCCCCTTTCTCTTCGGACACATCATTCATCTGTTGGAATGGTCCTTTGCTGTAAATGGGATTCTTTTTATCCCTTTTAGTAGTGTGCATGGTAACATCTTATCTGTGCATGCAGTTTCTGTCCATCTGCTGTTCACACTATAACTCTTGAGTGAAAATCAATTTTGCACTGTATTGAGTGCAGTCTGATCCAAGACACTTGAAAGTGTCAGCATCATCTGGCTGGCACAGATGGCTGTGCATCTGACTGGCACAGTTTGATTAATCAGGGCTAATCTGTTGACCAGTGAAATGCTTAAAATAATAGCACAGGAGGTGGGCTGTAAGAGTTAGGGTCAAAATGAATCATTGAATAAACCTGGCAATCTATCATTCCATGCAAATTCTTTAAATAATATTATTAACAGTTGTTATGTTGTGGTTAAATTTGTTCAGCCCTCATCATCCATTCCTACTATTTTTGTATTCATGTGTCAGATGTCTCAGTGACTGCCTTTCGGGAAAGCATAGATGAAGATTATAGAATTTCTTGACATGTAATATACTGAAGAGAAGAAAACATTGTAAAAGTTTAAAGTTTAAAAACAAACTTTAGCTATGATGTCCAAAAGTGTATTTCATGACATATTTGTTTGAATAATTTTTAAGATACAATACAAAATATTTTTCTTGGGCTCTTGATGTGAAAAACTAAGGTTCAGAAATGAATCATTATCAATAGCAGACACCTTCCTTGAAAATGTGGTTCCTGCTTTGCTGACTATCTCTAATTTTGAGTCATTGATATATTATTCTAAGGTATAGTCATGAGACATTTTGGCCGTTCATTACATGTCAAATCTGTCTTTACATTTATTTATGCATCACAAACAATTAAATACCATGAGAACAAATTACCTGATGATCTTTCTCAGTCACAGCAGCTGACCACAGCCTTTATTGTAAAGAATCATCAGTTCACCATTATGTCATGTCTTGCTATGTTGCTTATCATTCTCAGGCTGGAGCCTATTCTGACCGAAATAAAGAGAGATCGCTCTGTTGTGGTTTGTCCCATCATTGATGCAATCCATGATTTCACACTGGCATACTCACTGACTGGGGGCTACAATGTAGGGGGGTTCGTCTGGAGTGGTCATTTCACATGGATTGATGTGCCTGAGGAAGACAAGCGACATCGTTCTTACACAGATCCTGTTAGGTACTTGTGACATCATCTTCTGTCAAAACCTGGGTTGATTTTCGTGAGTGTTCGTGTGGCCTGTTTGAATGTAGTGGTGCACGTAAAAACTAAAATACACAGGGCAAACAGGCCTCTTATGATGGTAAGTGCAGATGTGAAGGGTCGTGCAACCAACCCAGTCTTGTAAGTTTGGGCGGTTTGGAACAAATTAATTCAGAAGAAACCTTCATGGCTAGCTAACAGCTGCACTGCAAATGCTATTAACAATAGGAGGATTGTGAACAGTACTCACCATTTCTATCATTTTGATCTGCATTTACTAGAAAAAGACAGACTGTTGTACTTGTAGTTACCAGTAGTATAAGGTAGGCTGCATTTCTGTTTTCTATTTCATGAAAATTTATTAAGATTACAATAATAGTTTACTACGTAAACTATTTTTACATTGCTTTGATCTTAAAATCTTTATTCCTGACAAATTAGGATTTTAGTGCTTCTTCATTCTTGCCGCTAAACTGTATGCAGTGTGGCAGCTCATTAAATGAAGAGCTGAAACTCCTGTGGAATGAACAGTGTCTGTGAGTGGGAAAAGGAGTACTTTGAAATCGCTTTTTTGTTTTGCATTTATTCATTGCTTGTTTTTTACATTTCTGATCTTCACATCCTTATCATCTGTTAGTTCTGCCAGAACCCTAATTTTTTTAAATTCATTCTTCTTTGTTGCATGAGTTATTATTTTTTTCATACTTTTGGGGATCTTTTTAAACATTAAAAGCTATTGAGGTGAGTTTCTGAAACATGTGAAAGTGAGCAATGTTTTCAGTATTCTTAATCTTTGAAGCTTCTTTACCTGGTTTCAGCTTGTTTGCATTTGCACACAGAAGTTCTGTTCATACTGATTGTGAGTTATTGTTGGATTTGTGGGTGTGTATGTGCACATACATGTGTGTGCATGCATGCATGTCATGTGTGCATGTCATGCGTGCATATGTTGATATTTCCAAGTGTACATGCGCACCTTTAAACATGTTTGATTTGTGCAAAAGTTTCTTATTCTAAATATATGTGTTTGCAAAAGTACATGAATTCTGAAGAATTTTCAGAGGAAATTTCTAAGATAGCTAAGTAGAAAATATTCTTAGAAGCAAAGCAACTTAACATCGTTAGTATATTCATGAAATCAAAATAGTTTGGGTGTATGCAACAATATTAGGTAGTTTTTGACAGTGGTTGTTGATTGTTTATTGCTTAATACCAAGTCAGTTTTTCACAGTCACA
Organism: Lanistes nyassanus; assembly: GCA_004794575.1. NCBI lineage: Eukaryota > Metazoa > Mollusca > Gastropoda > Architaenioglossa > Ampullariidae > Lanistes > Lanistes nyassanus. Next base: position 81,614 of record SMGT01010510.1, on the reverse strand, counting down.
CAAACATAACAGTATTATAACAGTCTTTGGAACAGTACATTTACCTTGCTTAGTCTGTGTCAGTGTATGTATCTTGCTCAGCTTTCAGTCAAAAGGAAATTGAGTGAATTCTTTTTTTCAACTTGTGCTTTCATCTGAAATGGTGACTGTGCTCCTGTTTTTTGCAGATCGCCTACAATGGCTGGAGGACTTTTTGCAGCAGACAGAAAGTATTTCTTTGAGATAGGCGCCTATGACCCTGGCATGGATGTGTGGGGTGGAGAAAATCTGGAGATTTCGTTTAGAGTTAGTATTGTTTTTGTTTGTTTGTTTTTTAGTTTGTGTTTGTGTTCTTGTTTTTGCATTTGTGTAATGAATGCCTGTGGCTTTATTTTCATCTCTCCCCTACTGCCCCATTTGAAAAGCAACTTACAGAATTTCCTGCACATACGTATGGGCCCTCTTACAATAAAATGATGGAGTCATTACAGTTAATGATATTGATAAGGCTGGCAGCAATTTTTATGAAGCTGCATTATCATGCTTGTGTTTATGTTGACTACAGGTATGGATGTGTGGAGGGAAGTTAGAGTTTATTCCTTGTTCTCGTGTGGGCCACATTTTCCGATCCAGTCATCCATACACATTCCCAGGTAATATCTTTTGGGATCTCAAGGTTTAGAACCAGAAGAAGAAATTGGTGTGTTACTTTCATTTGGTATTTGTAAAGGTTAATCAAGAGAAAGGAAAAGATTATACAAACAGTTACTTGCCAAAAAAAACAAGACAGATCAATGTTGTTTGTTTTGATTTGAAAATATGCAGTAAAGAGATATCTACCTCTGGATGCAGTTTAGAGGATATCTGCCTCTGGATGGAGTTCAGAGAATATTTGCCTTTGGATTATTCGTCAAGGAGGCTGCAGCACACAGATATTTGCACAAATAGTACTTTTTAAAAAAGTTTCTTTCTATTTTTTTAGCTTGAATTTCACTTACTTCTCTGAATTAATAGTTTTCTCACATGGTATTTTTATTATTATTCCAAAAATGAATTAACTTCTAGGTCATAATATATACATATGTATATTTTTCATTAGATTCTGATATGCAAAATTACTGATAAAATTAAATGCTGAATTAATAGGGAACAAGGACACACATGGCATCAACTCTATGCGTTTAGCTGAGGTTTGGATGGATGAATACAAGCGACTGTTTTACATGCACAGAAGAGACCTGCTGGTATGATAACATTGAAGCGTGTAAGACAGTATGTTTATAAGCGCGTGTGTGTGTGTGCGCGCACGTGCACCTGTATGTGTGTGTATATATATATACATGTGTGCATGTGCATGCATCTGCATGTGTCTGGGAAACATTAAGCTTTAGAAGTCAAACTGAAGACAAACATAATGAGTTTAAAATAAATGTGAAAGTTGAATACATATCTTAAAAAGTGATCATTTAAAAAAAAAGTAGCAGAAGCATACAATTTAAAAAATATTTTTTAAGAATTACCTAGAATAACAAAGGCATTTATACAAACTGAATTAGATATAACTTATAATTGTTAAAATAAAGAAGCCACATAAAGGATACATGTAACTAGCTGGTGTTTAGATGCCTTTTCCTTGAGTCATAAGACATCGTTTATTTCTTTAGGTTTTTATTGTAAAGTATCTGGCTCTATGAATTGTTAAATTATATATTGCAGGGGCAAGACTATGGTGACATTTCCGAGCGTATAGCACTTCGTAAGAAGCTCAATTGTCATAGTTTTAAATGGTACCTTGAAAATGTCTACCCAGAGAAGTTTGTTCTGGATGAAAATGTTCGAGCATGGGGAATGGTCAGTAATTTTCGTAATTCATATCTTTCTTACTTTGAACATATTTAAAAATAATTCTTCACTTTGTAATGCATTGGGATCATACATTACTCATCAGTACTTTCTGTTTTGCTTTAGCAACTGCTTGTTTTGTCACCAGGTACGTAACCCAGCCTCAAACCTATGTCTTGACACTCTGCAGAAGGATGAGAAGGCTGAATTTGAGTTGGGCTTGTTTAGCTGTCAGAATGGTGCTAGTGCCAACCAGGTGTGTTCTTGGCTGCTTATTATTTGTTACGGATTCTTGAAAATGTGCCGGTATAAACCTGACAGGTTCCTATATAAGCAGTAATTGTAAAGATACTAAAACAGAAAAAAATAACGCTTTAAGTTATTGTTATATTTTTGCTTATATTTTTTAATTTAAATTCTTTAGGGGATCAGTTTACTGTGTGAGTATAAAAATATCTTATGGGAAGGATGGAAAGAACATTAAAAATTAAAAAACAGCATTAATTTGTATATTCCAGGTCTTTTCACTAAGCTTTGATGATGAACTCCGAAGAGAAGAAGGATGTCTTGATACTTCAGGGAGTGATGGAAGTCGTCTTGTGCTCAGGCAGTGTAACCGAGTAAAGATGACAATGAAGTGGAAGCATGACAAGGTGAGAGCTTACACGTGAATTTCACATAAATTTTTTCCAACATCTCTGGGATCACAAGACCAGAAACTCTTTTTCTTATTATAGTAGTCATGATCATATTCACCTAAAAAATTAAAATAAAACCCTATGGTATACACTATTCACAAGTCTGTCTTTGATTTGGCCATTACATTTCTTCTTTGAGAAGTGGATACAAAGCAGAATTTGCATAGAACAAATTTATGAGATTCTAATTGATTATATCTTTTTAGAGGTGGCTGTTTAGATTTCGGTAGTCGTCATACAGATACCTGGTGAATGCAAACTCTCCCCCTACAATCCCACCTCCATTGTGTTTAAAAAACCTGTGCTGGCCGGAAGTATTTGGAGCAAAATTGTTTGTGCATCACAGTCCCAGGGTTGACCTTCATTCATGCACACCTGTGAGAGTTGTGAGGAAACCCTAGATATTTATAACAAAGTAAAATGCAATGACCACAATTATCTCTTTCTTTTAGGAAAAGAACAAGATCATTCATGCCAACTCTGGCCGGTGTTTGGATGTGGCAGGACAGCAGAATAATGGCTTTGTGGTCATCAAAGACTGCGAAGCTGTTGAATCCCAGGTGTGGATATTTGAACACTATCTTGAATGATTTTTATTTCAGCTGCTTACCTTGGAACATTTAACAAAGATGCATTTGTCAGTGGGGTGTGTATGGTGGTTGCTGTTGTGGTTGTGGGTAGTGATCTTTTGTAAAAATTGGGTGACAGATCAAAGTGGTGTAGATAAGGATAAACGATGTCAGCTTTATCTGATTCTGATGAGAATGTGTGGAGCAAAGTTTTGCAACAGGACAACAGAAAAGCTTAAGATTGTGAGCCAGAAGTATGCTTGCAGTTACTCGTGCTGAACACATAATGCAGTACATTAATTAGTGCGTAGATACCATGTTAATCATATGCTGCATGTGGTAAGAAACAAGACTCTCATTTGTACTTAAACCATTTTAGATGTTTCTCACTATCAGTGAGTTCTTGCTAGTAAAAAATCTTTTAAATACCACATCATCCACTTTATCATCATCAGACTCATCAAACTTGTTGCAAAAGTCTGAATGTGTATGCTTTCTGTCTACCCATGAATAAAGTGTTGTGGAGTGAGTGTCACAGGCAAGGAGAGTGAGTGTGTGTGTGTGTAAGGGGCTGCATGCATGTGTGTGCGTGTGTCACTGGAACCTCAAACATAGAGTATGCATCAAGGGAGTGAAATCTTACACACAACTGCTGTTATTGCTGGGATCTCAGGCTGTCTGCCTTTTTTATAATGTAGTATATGCCAAATGGACAGTGCATCTACATACGCAGAAACATATCTGGAAAATCACACCCATTAGACTTCAACACTGAAAAAATGCTTCTGTACAGTTTTCATGATAGCCTTCAAGGTTTTTGTTTTTTGTTTTTTGGTAATACGCAGTGTGGGTGCTGACTTGCAAACTATTCCACTGTTGCCAATTGCACTGCATTGGAGTGTAATACATTCTTAGACTTACTAAAAATGGTTATTATTTGGTAATAATCACAATTTTTCATAACAATCATGGTTTAGTCTTAGTGATCTTGCAGCACAGTTACCAACAGCATTGTTAGAACACTTGCGTCCACAGGTTATGAGTTGAGGCGATGTGAAAGTGTAAGAAGAAGGCTTCCTTTGTCTCTGCAAAATTTATGTCAGTTTCTTTATTTGTTTGATCCTGGGAAAACTCTGAAATGATAATTTTGGGTGTCTGTAACTAACGATGGTGCAACAGGGCATGCAACAGGTCTGGCCATTTCTATTTCAGTATTTGTAATAATGCTAAGATGATGCAGCAGAATTATACAGAAATTTGAGATGATTTGCAGACTGGAAGGTCTTACAGCAAGTGGTATCAAAGCTTCCTGTATTGTTCTCAGAAAGGCCAGATAGTTTGACACTGGTAACGGTTTGATGGCATGCTTCTTTATATTAACATGGCAGCCTGGTGACAAGGTTTGCAACAGTCATTGCATAGGGTGTGCTATGATCTGTATTCGGGATTTTTGTGTGGGTGGGTGTTTCATGAGTGCATGCATGCATGCGTGTGTGTGCATGTGTGGGTGGCTTCGTGCACGGGGAGGATCACTTTTTCAAATGGTGTACTATTTATTTCCAAAAAATTGTGCTTCTGCCACAAAGCCTGATTTTCTATTGTATTTTACATAAATTGTATATGTATTTATGTAAAATAATGTGATGCATATAAAGGGTTTTACGATATACATGTATAATCTATATCCATTCTTTTAATGAAAAGCTTGGGATTTTTGAATGTATACATATGAAGACAAATCATGGGCAATACATCTGTTTTTTAATTCTGTGTCTGAAATGTTCTGCTTTGAAACGCATGTTGGCCATCCTAGAATCTGCATGAGCTATCGTCAATTTACAAAGGCCTTTGTAAAATCCACACCAGCCATTCTAGAATATACGTGGGTCATTCTAGAAGCCCATTCTAGAATCTTTATGGGTCGGTCTAGAATCCACATGTACCATTCTAGAAATACTTTAGACTCCACAGTATTGTCAATCCCCCTTTTTACGATTCTTTCACTGTTCATAATCCACAAGGTCAAGGATCATCTTCCCAGTGCAATTTCTATGGCCATGATGTTGAATGTTTTCGATGCAATTCATGCACTACAAGTTGCTCCTACCTCCCTGATCAGACACTTGTTTATACTAGCTAATGTAGGCTTGCATTCACTCCTTATGCTTACTTTATTGTCACTTGAGAGGAAAGTGATCAATCTTTTCGTAGCATTTTATAACCACGTTCTTTCCTTGCAGTTATTTTCCATTCATTGTCAGCTGTAGTGAATGCATTTAAGCAAATAACATATCTCTTGAAAAGGTAATTTTTACTGGCAACTGGGTCAGTACTTATGCCCTGAGGGTGCCTTTCTACCATTTTCTGCAGGCTGGATTCAGTGAGCATGAGAAAGTTTTGAATATGTATGTGCTTAACTCTGGGTGGCAGGCTGTCATGTTTCAAGTTTTTCTGTTCAAAAGTGAAGTAACGGGTTTTACAGTCTTCTGTTCAGCCACCTTTTATCTAATATATTAACAAAACATGAACTGTCCTTTTTGTTTACAAAAGCAGATAACACAATAGTTAGTCGATGATTTTTAGTGTAATTGTTATTAGAAGTGCCTCTAGTAGTAGTGAAAATTAAAACAAAACAAAATCTTTGTGATTCATATACAGTGTGATCAAAATGGCTTTGGTGTGTGATATTGGTCCTGTTTGTTTTATTCATCATACATGTAACAGAACGTGCTGATGACCTCGTCACAACATGAAAAATAAGGGCGTCTGTTCCAGTTGTTTACACAGTTGTCAGTTTCATGTGCAGTCAAGCATGTCAGTTAAAATATGGCAGCTGACTGCATGGTTGCAGTGCTTTCTGCTTTGTAATTGTCTGGAGAGCATGGTGTGTGGATGCCAGTACTGGCGTAAGGGTTCCTGTTTTTGTGCACATGCGTGTGTGCTGTGTGCGTGCATGTGTATCGGGGGTGGGGGGGAGAGATTTGGTATGAAATGGGTACACACTTATTCTGTGCTGTTTGCGTTGAGAACATCAACGTTGAAAAAGCAAAACATACTTTTATTACAGATATGATTTATATTGCAAAGAAGCCTTTATTGGCAATTGGAAATGTGCCCAATAATGCATTGATTAGTTACTGAAATGTTTGTGCCACATTCTATGCATGTTTTGATCAAAATTTCCCATAGTCTTTATTTACATGTTCTGTAAGGACCTGGGCTGCCACACATCAGCATTCGGTCATAACAGCGGTCGTAAGGCCCATTTGCCCTGTGTATTCTACGTCAAACTGCCACCTTTACCGATGAACAGAAATAAGAATGCTCATGCAATAGGCCACCCTCTGGCACAAATTAATGCATTTCAGTAATCCAACGTACAGGACATACTTCAGCATTCAGCTTTAAATAACACTGGTATGATGTCCAGTTTTAGGGGCTGGTGTGAACTGTGTACTGTCCCACAAGATCAGTAATTGGGGGTCAGCTACATCATGTACATAGTACAGTGGCTCTAGCCCCCACATATGCTCTGTTAGCTTTGAATCAACATATACTTCTGCGGCATAAAATGTATGAAGTAGATACCTGACCATGTACATAAGCTTACTGTTGACACAGTTTTATAAATCTGATATTTATTGCTTAATTTACAATTGGTTTAAAAAAAATTAAAATTGTGGTTCTGAACATTATTCTTTGGCATGTATGGATATGTGGGGGTCATAGTTATAAACGTGTATTGTTGCGTCGACGCATGTACACGTGTGTGCATGCATGAGTGAGGGGGCGCATGTGTGTGTGTGTGAGAGAGGGAGAGAGTGCAGGCAACAGGTTAACCAAACTCTTTAGCTCAAGTGAGTCCTGCGTTGCGTGAGTAATTTTATTCTACTTGCGAAACGTGGTAGTTCGGCAGCCATGACAGAGATCCTCCTCGCGGCTAGGGGCTTGTACACAATCTGGTCTATCGAAGTCCCCTGAAGACAGATTAGTCGTTTTCATATAGCACTATAAGTCGATGTTCTTGATAACATTCGTGGTAATCATGGAGGAAGCAGAAATACATGAACAATCGGTTAAATGATTTATTTCTGTTGCCTATCGTTTGGCGTGTCACGGGACCTTCGCATGTTGTCCGTTAATGATCATGGATGACGCAGATCTATGAGAGTTAGCAATTAAAAAAAATGTCAGAATGTTTCCTCTTATGACTTATATAGCCTCCAACATTAACGACAGGAACCATGCAGTGCACCTCTGTTTTTTTTAAAGTCATGAAAGCCGCGGAATAGCTACTTTTTATGGCACACCTACCATCCATCACTCGATGAAAGAATATATATACATGCTGCTCAACAGAACTGAAAGACCAATGCAAACTGCACGCTCTGTGAACACAAACCGGTAGTCTTATTAACGAAGCTGAAGTTTACCTCATTCATTTAATGTAACAACCAACAACAGATTTAAACAAAAAGTACAGCTGGTTAAGGTCAGCTGGCGATGGCCCAGCACATTCCAAAGTGGTGGTGGTGGTTATTTAGAGGGACAGTGCTTCCATCTCGCGGTGATTTCGCACTATGGGGGATGGATCTAAGCTATGCACTGAAAGAACCACCAGAATGATGGCTGCAGTAAGATGGTCAGTGCGGACAGGTAGTTTAATGTGCGGGGAAACGGCCGAATGGAGTTTGCACAATGTTTAACTCCAGGAAATCCTTGGCCACACCAGGTTTCGAACCAGCGACCTTCCATCTGCTATTCCGCACCTCTACCAACTGAGCTAACCAGGCCCCCTCACATTCCAAAGCAGCGAATTTGCTGGCCAGTCTATGCGAGTCACTTCCTGTTGCTGCAGGAACGTGGGGACGTTCCGAGCCCTGTGTGTCATCCTGGAGAATGGCGCCTGCAGCGCTAGCAGTACCAGGGGGTGCAGAATGTCATCCCTGTACACCACGCCAGTGGTAGGCCATGCCTATTCCTCCCACCTCCAAACGGTTCACGCTCCCTCATAATGCCATCCTGATAACACTCAACCTGTCGCCTCCAGGCGCGGCGGCCCTGCCATCGTGAAACGATCTTGAAAAGTGAAACATCGGGGAAGAGAACTCTGACCAACTATTGGTGTGTCCACGACAGACTTTCTGTCGTTTTACATACACGCACAGCTCTACTCAGACCATCTACGAAAATGCTTCAGGTTTTTTTCCCCTAAATTCACATGTCGCACAATGAACATTTTCTACCCAGTGGTTTCGCACGGAGTTACAAGTCTCTTGAGCGTGAACGTGCTTGACCTCGACCTCGAACTTGCACGCTTTTAACTGAACAGTATATCTAACTCGAAGCGGGGAAAGTCGACCACAGCTCGGACTCGTTCTAAGAAAAACTGCACTAAAGGAAACACTGATCGTCTGCTGGCAATCTCGAGTATGTCGAATCTATGACAAGAGTCTCGCCGTTGGTCTCGTTAGGATCTTGGTTCTGGGGGTGGGACAGGCCGGATAAACGGAAGGACGAAAATGGAAGCACGGGCATAACGGCGTACTGTCTCTTTATGTAAATTTTATTTAAACATATACGTGTGCTTCGTCTTCTCTCACGGCCAGGTTCGGCAAATCAGGCCGCAAATTCGTGAGCTAAGACTCATAATGGGGCACTGAAAATTGAGAAATACGCCAATATCGCTGGGTCTCACTTCCAAACTTTAGTGTTAGCTCCAGCTACTTCCAATACAAGTAATTTTTTCTTCTTTTAACAAAAAATAATCTATAGAAAATACAGATAGTCTTCATCTGTGAAGTTCTTCAGCTACGCACCCTGCGTGACTTCAAAGCGACTCCGACCAACAGTCGCATCCCCAGTGACGGGTGGTGGTGGTGGTGCTGGTGGTGGTGGATTTAATTGTTATCAATATCTGATTAAAATCCAGTGGCCGTTTGAAGGCGTCAAATGGAAGAAACGCTGAAGAATATAAACTCATTCGGGACTGCTGTGTGCGGAGCTTGGCATTGGGGTTAGCATTGTACATCCAATAGACTGTACCTATTGAGATGAACTCCACCCGCTACCCTCTGTCAGTTCAGTGTCATTGACAGTCTCCGGTCACCGCTCGGTCAGACCAGGCAAGCGTGTCTACTTTGTTTCCTCACCGAGTGGGTTTGACTTCTCTTGAAAGGGATAATAATTTCCTCTTTACACTGTTGGGGCTTTGAGATACTGTACCATTACAAGAATTTAGTCAACAAGGCGCCGTTTTTGTCCTCGGCGAAAGCGGTCGCGTTGTCGAATTTAGTTGCTGGTGATACCGAGTGCAAGTCGAGGGTAGAACAGAAGAGAAAGGCAAGTTAGCAACACTCAATATGTACTAAAGCAATGATAGTCAGCAAGGTTGTGAATACTTTAAAAAGTAGTCCGCAACATTATGAACAAAAGAAAAGTAATCAGCAACATTGTGCATTCTAAAATAGTGGGTAACACTGTTATCACAAAAAATAGCAGCAACATTGTGAATACTAAAGAATAGTAGCAACATTGTGGACTCTAAGGGAAGTCAGCAACTTTAACGGTACTAACACAAAGTAGTGACTACTACCAGAAAAAAGCAACATTGTGAATACGAAAAAAAAGCGGTCAGCAGTATTTGAATACTAACCGAAAAGTAGTCAACAACATTTGAATACTAACCGAAAAGTAGTCAGCGACATTATGACTACTGAAAGTAGTGAGCAACATTGGGAACACTAACAGAATGGTAGTCAGCAACGTTGTGAATATTAATAAAGGTAGCAACATTGTGAATACTGAAAGAAAAGCAGCCAGTAACATTGTGAATACTAAAAGAACAATAGTCAACAAGATCGTGAACTCTTAAAAATAACTAGTAAGCAACATTGTGAATAGCAGAAACAAATAGTCGGCAACATTGCATCAGTAACAAATAGTCAGCAACATTGTGAATACTGAAAGAAAGGAAAATGGCGGCTCGGTGAATAACTACTGGAGAATAGTGGTTAAAAATGAACTGAAGGTGTTCAAAGACGAAGTGTTTCGAAGTAAAATGTGAAACCGTAAAAGCAAGGTCCAATATAACTGTGTGAATCGGGACGGGTGGTGGTGGTGGGTGGGGGGTCAGTGCAGCAGTTGTGCAGCTCGATTTTCAGAAACTATAAAGGATGACTGAAAAATGTTCCAGAATAAATGTTCTCGACAACAACTCCAGAGAAGAACTGGGTTTTTTTTTTTAATGAATGGAAAATGGTTTTCATTTGAAATGTTTGGTATCAAATGGCTTAATATTTCATCTCAGATAGAATCGCCCTGTATCAATCATCTGTCAAAACTGCACGTGCAGTTCCACGTACACTGTTGCCTCGGAAAACATTGGTGACACCTGCACCTGCAAAATGAGAGAGAAGTGAGAGAGAAAGGGCGGAGGAAAGAGAAATAATACTCTATGTACAATGAAATACTATCCTTTCACCGGATCAAGACCAACATGCAATTCTAACAGTCCCACCTCTCATGTTACAGGAACCCCATGGACCTCTGATGCAGACGTGCACTTGCTGAAATAAAAAGGTCTAGAAACCAACTGAAGTAAACAGCAGGAACGTGTACAAATAAAACAGCCCGTGGCTGAATACGAAACATACTACAGCTTCTCGTTAACAATAGGCTTACTTCTAATACACTGAATTGTATAATAATATAACAACCCATTGTAAATTTAGGCGCGACTACAAGAGTCAAACTGGAAACTAACATATGGAGGCAACCAGTTATTAAAATGAAATAGCTGCTGTGATTTACTAGTCGAGAAATTGAGTTACTAACTTTTAATATTTTTCGTGAAACACACAGCTGTATTTAAACTGCCCTCCCTGGCTTGACATCGTTCCTGTGACTCACGAGCAAGGGCTTGCTGGATGTGAACAATGGCCGAAGGCAGAAACGTTCAACACGCTTGCCCTTGGCGCAGAGAGAAAAGCCGGAAAAGAGGAACTGGGGTCAGTTGTGTTGTGTGAATGTGCGCTGACCAATGCAGATAATATCAGCCTGCATTCATTTCCAAACGATCCAAAAGAAAGGAATACTTGGATCAAATCTGTAACTATATGATACATGTTGCTCGGATTTCATCATTCCAACAGCGAACTCCCAATGGTGCGAAATACAGTTCAGCCCAGGTTAATTGCGAGGGAGGGTATACGTGGGGAGGTACACTTTGTGTTCGACGTGAAACCCAAAATCTTTGCCAAAAAATGTCATGCTTTAGGGGAGATAGTTACAAATTTAGGTGACCACTGTTAAGCTTAGGCTTTGTTGTGGGACATACGGTAACCGCATTTTGTTGATTTGAAATTAAGATGTTTAAAAGATCTACATTGTAGTTTCAAATTCCCCCTGTGTGGCAAGCCTACCAACTGATCATGGTAATGATCGGATTAAATCCGAGAATAAAGACATAGATCATTTCAGATAGAGTGGCATTCTTTCCTTCAATGGTCAATGCATCCGCGTTCTTTCTGTGGTGTTTTACGCCACTGTTCTGCAACATCCGGCGAATTTGTCACCATCTCTCCTTTTATATGTAGTTTCTTTGAAGTCTGTGAAAGTTCAGCAGGCCTACAATAATACTATGAAGACATCGTTCAAGACAGTGATTGAAAGACTTAAATAAAATAGTTCTGGTCTCTTGTAATCCTTTAAAGGAAAATTCACTCATGACTTTGTTTTTCCTTTAACTATGGTGCACATAGAAGATCATCAGCATCAGCATCAGCATCAGCATCAGCAGCAGCAGCAGCAGCAGCAGCAGCATCAGCATCAGCAACAGCAGCAGCAGCAGCATTTCCCTTTCCTGCTTGCGGCACCTAGGCCTTCTACAGGATTTCTCCATTGCTCCCTGTTCTGAGTTTCCTTCTGTGCAGTTCCCCAGCTAAGACTGGCGACCTACACCTCTTCTTACACGTTGTTTTCAGTCTTCCTCGCCTCCTTTTGCCTTCAGGAGCCACGTCAGGAGCCTACGTCAGCAGCCCACATCAGGGAGCCCACGTCAGCAGCCTACGTCAGCAGCCCACATCAGGGAGCCCACGTCAGGAGCCTACGTCAGCAGCCCACATCAGGGAGCCCACGTCAGGAGCCTAGGTCAGCAGCCCACATCAGGGAGCCCACGTCAGTACTACTTTTTCCGGGTATTCAGTGGGCATTCGACACACGTCCCAGCCACCTCCATAGTCGCTTCTTCAGACTGATTTCCAAGCCTTCCGTGTCGGTGTTTTCACACAGCATTATGTTCATAGTGGTAGGGCACTAGACCACCGAAGCAGTGGAGAGCCAGGAACAAATTGCAGGGTAACACGCAATCCGACCTACTTTACTGTAGACGGTACGTTGTACGTCTGCTAAATCTTGTGTTTTCGCAGAACAGGCAGCACGTTTCTGCATGGCTGGCCACGTCTCTAGCTTTGTTTTGCTGCGTGCGTGTCATGGTGACCTCGGCAGATCGAAGTAATTAACTACCCGCGGTTAGTCGGTGGGTGGCAGAGATTTCTCCAGCCACAGCATAAAATTGCTCACCATGACGGCTTAAAATGAAACTGATGCTGTTTTTAGTATTCATCATTCACCTACGTTTACGAATGTATATTAAGGAGCTTAGAGAAATGTAGGTGGGTACCAGAAAAGTGAAGGCAGGGAGAGGGATCAAGGGAGAAATGCAGTTCATCATTTATACAAACCCGCATGCCCCGTCAAAAACCAAAGCGTTCAACGATATGGTCTCCTGGTCTCCTTTGCCTGGAGCACTCGACAGTAAACGGTTGCCTGCCTAAATAAGTGCGTGCGTGCATAGATGTGTGGGTGGCGAGGTGGGGGGGAGTGGATGGCCAGGCGAAGGCACACAAAGAGGAATAAAACCCTCTGATCAACACTTCATTGTAAGTTGTCTTCCCACCCACCACAAGGTCTCGCCACCTGGGCAGGTGGATGCACTGTGACACTGATGACTGCGCAGTTGTGTCTGTCACGATGGCTACTCGATAAGCTCAGTGTTCGTTCGCTACGCGCGTGCTAGCCGTGCTGCAAGCAGGGGCAGTGGCTGCGAGACTCCTAGGGCTCGATAATAATTACACTTTCTTCATCCGCGGCAGATTTGTAATTATGGTCAGCTACAGAAAAGTGATCCATAATTATCCATTCAAAGTATCTGCGGACCCTTTCCGATCCCGCCACATCGCAAACCCCCGACATAAGACTCTCCAGCCAGTCTCTTTCGTTCTGGCAAGTCACGTGACTGCGTCGTGAAAACTGTTTGCCAGTTTCGGACCCGGAAACACCTCGCTATCACATAATTCACAATATAAAATAACAGTAGATACCTAACCGAAGCAAACCTGTCCATTGGTGTGTATTTCGGGTCATGACAATGGACAGAACAGGTGTTCAGGAAAGCGTGCCAGGCATGTTTTAAAAAAAAGATTTGTCAGGCTACATGTGATCAATAACAAGCCACGTGCAGAATAAGGTCATTGTGAAATATATAAACTGGAAATAGCAGAGAAGACCCCAGTAACATTAATCACATGGGACGATATCGTCTCACAAGATTTTAAGCCTATTCAACCCTCCCCCCCTCTCTCTCTCTCTTTGTGGCTTTCGTCATCTTGGAATGGTCTTCTCCATAGTGTGAAGACCCACAGAATCCATGCCCGGCAATAACAAACCCCACCTGCAGGTGCGCACCTGAAAAGTGGAGGCAGTGAGAGGGAGGGGGGCGTGGGTGCGTGCGCGCGCTCGCGCGACAGAAAGAGACAAGAGCGCGCGCGCGCGCGCGAGAGAGAGAGACAATGTTGGCGGAGAGGTATGGGTAGACAGAGAATATAACAGATGCACAGAAATTTTAATTACTTTACTAGGTAAATGAACGGACTCTTCACAGACGCAAAATTTAAATTTTAGTTAAAATTGCCAGTGATGTTGAATGTTTATAAGAATGTATAGCAAATGTGCATGTATGTGTAAAACAAATAAACATATATTTATGTAGACATAGCATTGGAAAAATATAGTTTAATACATACAACTTTGCCTGTATTTACAACATTCAGTCTTCCGTTTCAGCAACAAATACAGTTGACTGGCTCAGTTAAGTCCGAAGTCGCCCGTGTCTCTCAATAATATTCTGCACGTGTCGGCTGTGAAGCTAATGAAAGTGTTCGGCCTCTGTAGTAGTTTCTCAATGTACCATAATTCGTTTTATCCTCAAGGTGTCGTGCTGTGCGTTGCTGATAGCGTGTCTCGTTTTCTTTTCATTATGACTCCGATGCTAGCTGTTGTTACTGTACACCTTTCTAACAGCCAGCACCTTTCCTTCTCTAACATTAATGTGGTGGTCTTAGAGTTCTGGATACAATCAGCATGTGCACTCAACTGGGGATACATAGAATGAATGTAATTTTCATTAACAAGTTATATATACCGAACTGGAAAGAGAATGTGTGCGTGCGTGCTTGGGTGCGTGTGTGTGTGCGTGGGTGCGTGCGTGCGTGTGAGGGAGGTGCATAAGAGAGAACGCATAGGAAAACTCCGCATAAACTTGACATGACGGTTCCCAGATTTACAGATAGGACTCACGAAGACAACGACACCCGGGAGCCGGTTTGAACTGTTTTTAAAAAGTGACGGGAATCGAGAATGAAAAAGGTTAACATGTACTTTAGCAGGTCCTTTAATTGTTTTGTTAAACGTCAAAAAGCAAACATGACGAAACCTTAATTTCTGTCTCGAGTTTTAAATAAAAACAACTGACAAGCAGCTAACTGGCTTTCTGCTAAGAGTATGCACCAAAAGCAACTGAGTTGAAAAGACTTACGGTCACAGTGAGCTGAGGACGCGGGAGTGATTATCAGGTACAGACAAGAAAGGGAGGGACTGTCTCTTTGAAGGGGTATTTGTTGAAGGAAGAGTTGTCCACCTCTCTCAGTGTAGTCAGCAGTGATGTCGAGCCGCAGGCCACTTCATCAATATCTGAGTATCTGACTGTATCATTAGAACGGTAGAAAGCATTTATATTTTTCTGTTCTGGCGGTTGGTTTTATGTTATCTCCATTCATACTTTTTTTGCATATTTTTTATACATACAAGAGAAAGTCAGTCAATCAGGCAGGCAGGCAGGCAGGGTAGGCAAGTTACTTATGGTAAGTTTTCTCTTTATGCTGACCTTGCTTTCAAGATAAGAAATTGCAGCCAAGACTGTTCTTGCAGAATTCTGTAAGTGTAAAATGACGATACAAACGGGTTTTTTTAACCGTTTGACTTTCTTTCCTTCTGTGTGCCTGTCTTTCTTTTATTTTTCATTCTTCTCTCTTCCTTCCTTCCTTCCTTTCCTTCTTCTTTTATTCCTTCTTCCTTCCCTCCTTTCTTTTTACCTTCCTTCCCTTCTTTTCTTTCTTTTGTCTTTACTTCGTAACTTTTTTTTTGCCTTCTGAAGTATTGAGAATGACATTTGAGATGTATTCTGAAAGAGTTATAAGCTAGAAAAACAAAACAGGCCTACATTATTTCACAACCTTTCGTTTCTGTGGTAAATTTATTAAATATTTATTTATTTATTTTGCTGTACGTCATGACAGTGTAACACATTCATTTCGGCATGAGCAAGAAATAAAATATTTGTAATTTTTTCCCCGTCGCTTTCATTTTAATAAACCAGAAAAGCAAACTGTTCAAGACTATTTTTAGCAATGACCTAATTAATTAGACATTACTACAATGCAATAGAAAGCTATTAAGTACAGAGCATACGCTAATGTACAGTCTGAGATATTTCAAACATGTAGACTTTTGTGACCTATTGTCACATGGAGACCATGGATCCATCATAACTAAGCAGCTTTACAACCATTTTGAATACATGAGCACGACTGTCTACAAAAATTAGGGCCTATGTGTGTGTCATTTAAAAAAATCTTCTCTGCCTTGCATACATTTCCACAGAAATCACAAAACATAACTCTCCGTCAACATCAGGTTATTTAGTTCGATAGACACATTTCCTAGCGCAGCTGAAGTGTTTCCTAGTTCCTATCCTCCCCACACCTTTTTTTTTTTAGGGGATTGTGGAGGCCACGTGCGGACAAGCGCCGCCTACCGGTGGCTGATTTTAATTGAACTTTTTCTCCTCTCCGCATCGGCGGACAGCACACGCCTGTATCGCCTGCACGCATCTGAGTGTCGGCTCCCCTGAACTCTGCCGGTCCAGGCCCGATGCACAGAGGGAAATATTGTCTGTCATAAAATGTTTGTGATAGACACCCGCTGTTTGCTTGTTTAATGATAAAGAGAAAAGAAAAATAAATAGGATGACTTTGTTCTGTTATCTCATGGAAAAATCACAGTGAGGCGGCATTACACGTCAACGCATACGTGGGTGACAAACTGAGAACGCACGCAAACTAACGGGTTAGGATGACAACAAAATTGCGTTGGGGGGGGGGGTGGAGTTTTTTTTTACGTGTCCACCCTTTTCAAATCTAATGAAACAAGCCACTATTATCCTGTACATTCGTTCGTGATAAAACTAGTTAAATGTAGGTCTGTCAGATGCAACCAAAACTTAAAAGAGAGAAACTAGGAGGAGAAAAGCAAAAAACTAGCGGGGATGGAATGCAGAAAATTAAATTTTCAACAGAGTCTACTGTTTCCATCTACAGTGTTTTACAGATTCACGGATCACTACACATGTCACAGTACAGTATTAACTACAGTTTTGCGGTTCACTTTCTACTTCACGCCTTGTGACGCCGACAGCTCCAAATTGTGCCAGCCGCTGTGGTGAGACAGGGCTAGCGATCTGCAGCTCCAAACACCGCCCCAAGCACGCTAACTGGAGGGAGGGGGAGGCGAACAGGTAGAGGAAACTCACCTTCTCCATCCCTATACACCTGGACATCTGTTCTATCAAAGGCAGCAGCTCATGCCGGCCTCAACAAAAAAAACGATCGACGGGTATATAGCGTCCTACGGCAACAAGTGGACTCGCATACTGCACTACCTCAGCATCCCTCAAGTTCGCGCCTGACAGGCTCTGTGTCAGACAAGAGTGCTGGGAGTGACGTGATGAAAACTGTCTTTAAGTCGGATGCCAGATACTTGCCATTCTAACTTCCAGATTTTTTTTTGGATAGAAATATTATAATGCAGCTGTTGTCATAGGGGTTGGAAAGGTCATGAGTTGAAGACAGTGGAGTTTCAAGTGTTTAGATCTCGACGCACTGAAACAACTGAAACTTCTCCAGCACCTATAGATACAGTGGGATTCTTTTTTTTTTCTGGGGGGTTGTTGTTTTTGGAGTGCTACCCGGCAACGAGAGGAAGTTGTGACAAGTTTTGATTTCCAGAGAATCTTGTTGGAGACTATGTGCCAATGTGGAAATAACATTCACTGGATGTCGTTTAAGGATGTGCGTCTGATCACAGTAAAAATTGGTGCAGCAAGTGATGCAGTTTTTACAGGTGGGCTTAGTTCATTCCTTCTTTCTTTTTTCCTTCTCTCCTTCCTTCTTGTGAGCGCGCACACGCAGGTACCTCTTCTCTCCCCCTCCCCCCGCTCGTCTCTGCGCGCGTGTGTAGAAGCTTTCTCCCTCCTTCTCTATTCCTTCACCAAGACACACAGGTTTTCAGAAAGACAGACAGACAGACAGACAGACAGACAGACAGACAGACAGACAGACAGACAGACAGACAGATGAATAAAGATGTAGATACCGAGGTTGCTGGAGAAGTAGCCAGACAGATAAACGGACAAACAAAAGCTGGTCATGTATGAGTCTGCCAAGGAAGCACGACGTTTTTAAAAGCTTTGATACCTCATGTTGTAGCAAGACGCCATGAGTACTTAACGATCTTCTGGTCTCCTACCCACACCCGTTGAACAGTGAAACCTACAGCGGCCCTGTTTCTTCTTCGGGAGTTGACCGTGGGTAGGGGTACAATTATTTTTTGACACAATATAAACAGCGATCACTGTACATCTTTTAACTCTAAGAATAGAGCTACTATGCATAAAACAGGCCAGTTTACTGTCACGCATAATCTAAAAAAACGACACAATTTAAAAGACCGATGTGATACGCTGAAATTTTACTTGCTAGATCTACCACTGACAAACCACAAATACCCCCTTCCCCAGTCATATGCACGCCCACCCATATGACCACAAATCTATGTTAATAAAGTTTTGCTTAGTTATTCTACTGATTGGAGCTAAATTTCGAAGTATCAGGACTGTGTGTGAAGTGTGCTTCTTTCCGCTGTTTTTGCCCTTTAGAAAGCAGGTGTTGCTTTCACACAGTGAAAAATTTCTAGGTTAAAAAATTGGAGGGAACAAGAGGCGAAAATCAATGGCTTGACATTATGACAAAAGCTATGGCTTTGTTTCAATATTTGTAGCTATGAGAGTCTTCATCCCCTCGGAAGGCGAAAAAACGTTTTTGGAAACTGGTCAAAATTTTTGGGATCTTTAAGGTTGGGATATCCTCGTGTACATTGTAGGAAATAACATCAAGCTCAAACGAAGCCGGCTGGCGCCGTGATCTTTGTACTTGTGCATCCCAGACGACAGAGAAGCAAATTGTAAACTTTTCACTTGCATTAGTGTCACAGACGCACGCACAAATCTCATTCACTTAAGATCAGCTGAGGAAGAAAGGAGGAAATGATTAAATATTTATCCGAAGTATTCTGCTATAGCTTTCTGTTACTCCAAGTCTCCAACGCGGAGCAACGAAGTCCCATAATTGGAAAACGTAGGTCCCGCAAACAGCCAGTGTCAGGCCCAGAAGTGGATCACATCTGGGCGAGCGAAAAAGAAGAGACAGTGAGGAAACCACAGCGTGCATACAGTTCAACAAAACTAGCGCCGGTGTACGGCTCTCGGCTGCTGGCCATTAGTCTGAAAAGATCTCATATTCGCAGTCATTTTCTGCTCTCTCGATCCGACCTTCGTCTTTTATTTGCTTTGGGCTTTTGAAAAAAAATCCTAATCCTTTATGTTGTCTGTATACAGGTTCTAGTATTTATGACATACAGATTATTTTTGCTTTTGTATGTTTATACTAGTGTTAAATAGAAGCTCTCTCCTCCTTTCTAATCTCCACCCCGTGTCTCTTTTTTATTTTTGACCAGCCCTTCCTCGCTCTTTTCCTCTCTCCACCTCTGTCAGTCTACAAAAGTGACAGTTGGAGACATGGCTCAGTTTGCCTGGATCGCTTGGAAAAAAAAAGAAGAAAGAAAACAGGTTCTTGAAATAGACACTGGATACGTTCTGCAATATGGTCACGTCACTTTCAGGCCTTCTCGAGTGACGTCAGGGCGAGCACGAGACAGTGATTCGTCGCGTGCGCACGTGCAGATAGTGAGATCGTTGGGAGGCTGAAATTGACGGTGTTGTTTATTACCGCGCGAAGGCTTCATTTTCTTCGACTAGTAATCCTGACATTAAAAAAAACATGCGCCTTCGTCTTCTCCCGCCCTACTCTCCCCTCCCAACAATGGGACGAACAAGTGAAACCTGCGTGTGCATACGGGCGTTCTGTAAGACCCACCACGTATGCCTTTGCTTTTGTCTGGACTTGTTTCTCTTGCTTGGGCTTAGAGTCTTTTTAAGAGTCTGTCTGTCTGTCTGTCTGTCTGTCTGTCTGTCTGTCTGTCTGTCTGTCTGTCTGTCTGTCTGTCTGTCGGTCTGTCGGTCGGTCGGTCGGTCGGTCGGTCGGTCGGTCAGTCGGTAGGTCGTCTCAATGTCTCTGTCTCTCGAGTTATGAAAGAAGAGTAGATTCTGATAACGAAAGGGGGGAAAATCCAAACCGGAGAACAGTTACATCATTTCCAAAGAAGAGGCTGCTGGTGACACGAATGCAATTGTTCTCCACGTAAAGGAAATATGATGGAAAGCCGGTGCGCGCGGACTAGAGTGGAAGCCTGAAGCAGGTATTTATCGCTCTCAGTCGAGCGGCTGCCAAGGGCGCAATATTCAATAACGGTCTGCTGAAGCAGCCAGCGGCACCTCTGCGATGCTGCATGTGTGGAGGCCGAGCGGTGGCCTTTGTCAGCGAGATGCTCCGGTGCTGGAGGATTTATTTATTTCCAACAAATGGCTATTTCATACCCTTATGAGTCTGGAACTGAACGAGTGTAGCTGTGGGAATAATTAAAAGCTGAAAGGGGGTGACTCACTGAAATATTGCAAGCCCTTTCGCTTGTCATTGGAGCCATTAAGCTCTTCCTTTACCGTTCTCTTTCTGTCTGTCCGTGGGTCCGTCCGTCCTTCTGTCCGTCTGTCTGTCTGTGTGTATGATTGAGTGGAAAAAGTGAGTCGGTGGATAAGTCAGTCAGTGAGTGAGTGAAATGGAGCAAAATTGAGATATACAAAGAGAAAGAGAAGCATTTCATGAAATTACCCACAAAACCAATCCTATTTGCTTTAACTTTCACAATCAAATATAAGGTCACATATGGTATGCATTTAAAGATAATGTGTTCAAATTCAGTCATAATAAATTTTATTTTATTGCTTGCAATTTTTTTTCTGTCTCTCTTGCAGATCGCTTGGTCAGAAGCTGAAAAGCATAGTGAAGTTTCTACTGATCACTTTGACGAATCTTGCCATGAGCCCTGTGACAAACAACGTCTGTCAAAACGACATCATGGAGAACACGTCTCTTTCATCCGTGCCGCGCGGGTCGTCACCCTCACCTCAGGAGCCGTCGGCCAGCCAGCATCCGGAAGGTTACACTCACGGGGCCTTGACAACGCTGACAGAGCTTGTGCCCTCGCGACTGCTGTCCAGGCCACCGTCGGGCTCTGCAGAAACGAGAAACATCGTGGCCGTGCAGGCGGCAGCGTCTCGCTCCGGAAGGCGTCAGGTGTATGACGAGGTCAACAGCACCGGCTACCCTTCCCCTGCCGGGGTGGCGCACCCAGACGAAGATGGCTGTTGCTATCAGTACGACGCGATGGCGGCTGGCGACCGCCGCAGCCAGCCAGTTTCGGACAGCAACGGCAGCTACAACAGCTCCAGCAGTTCGCCGTACCCCCCATCTCGCGCCTTTTATCACGAGCACCACCCTTCCGTTGTCGCGATGGCCACCGGCAGCATCATCAACTCCCCGGAGTCCGCCTCCTGGGACTCCCCGACGACAGCGGCCACAGCCGTAGGTGCCGTCAGAGACGACTGGGTGCCCCAGACCTGGGACCACGCCCAGCAGGGTCACGACCCTGAGCTGTACGCGGCGAGCGCCCTGCTTCGCGGAGAGGGTTTCTGCCAGTCCCCGGATGTCATCTCCGAGGCTGTGGGCGACCGCCAGAGGGAGCACCTAGCGCTGCAGGACAACCGCGTCAGTTTCCATGGCTACGTGGAGGGAGCGAAAGCGCTGGGCTTGGAGCACCGCCAGCATCTGCTGGATCATCTGCGAGCAAACCAAGAAAACATCCGAGACCAAGAGAACAGCACCTCGTTCGACGAAGACAGCTGCCAGGGCAGGGCGGCCGGCGCCAGCAAAAAGCGGAGGAGGCGCGTGCAGACCGCCACGCAAAGAAAAGCGGCCAACATGCGCGAAAGGCGGCGCATGTGTCACCTGAACGTTGCCTTTGACAGTCTCAAGGAGCACTTGCCCAACATCCGCAACAGGAAAAAGTTATCAAGGATTCAGACTCTCCGGGCAGCCATTTATTACATTCACCTGCTGTCAGAATGCTTGCAGTCGCCTTGACTGGCAACAACAGATAAGACTGATATGCGATAATTGGGAGAGGATTTTTTTTTACGAACGTATTGATCGCGAGAAAATTACTCTGAAGATATGAACATTCTCTTTCCTCTTCTCTATCACTCCTTCCACACTTTGGCACTCCTCTTCCGCTCTCTCGCCTCGTGTGGGGCTTTCTGTCTCCCTGTAAACTTCCGTCTATTGCTATAATATGCGTCTCTCGTTGTTGAAATAAAATGTCGTGAAGGATTCCATGCGTAAAGCAATTATCTTTTCTTTTCCATGGATTTTTATAGGTGATTCGACAATGTTTGTCACACTGCCGTCACTCTGTGCATCTGAGACTGATTACTGGTTTCCTCTGTATTTTCATCCGCCATTTTATCTGTCATCCTGGTTTTACGCCATCTTTCTCTCGTTTTCTTTTCCTTTTTACTAACTTTTCTTTTATCCTTCTCTTCTTCGTCATTCCTTTTGTCTAATGCTAAATTTCTGCTTCATTCGCATGCATCGATCCCATTTTGATTAGGCACATGCTGCTCGTGCAGTGTTGTGTTGCACGTGCCAGCATTAGTGGGTGTAGGAGGATGTCATTTCTACACTTCTTTTTGTTGTCTCTTGTTGCGGAACACTTGTACCCTTGCACAGGTCAGCAATAAACTCAAAATGAGAATATTATCGTCTTTAGTAAGCCTAATAACCTAACACAAACATAAACACGCATGCAACCAGAAACATACATGTACATTTCACACACACACACGCAAAACGCACACACAAATCCCCACTCACGTATACACACTCTCTCTCTCTCTCGGACACACAGACATGCCCGTACATAGTCTTTTATATAAATGGCAAAGATGCAAATGTTGTAGTTTTAACAAACCTTATGCCTAGATGCCTAGACAAGAAATAATGTGCTGACTGGACACTCGATCGCTAAAAGAAGGGCCATTTTATCGAGGTATATGTATGTTTTAAAAGTGAAGACTCTGGAACACCCGCGGCTAGCCTGTGGAAACCACCAGGGCGTAGACGCCCGGCTTGATGAGAAGCAGCAAAGCATGACCGTGTTCTAAATGGACATCTACGCACGTGCTCCCAGGTGAGAGGAAGATAAGCTGGCGATGAAAGACAGTCTGATGCTGCCGCCCGCTGCCGTAAGATAGATGTGCGTTCACTAGGCGGACGTTCGCTTATCGAATCGAAATTAAGCCGATGACTGGGAGGCTGGAATTTTATTGGCCACTCGACGGCTGGAAAAGTATTAGTGGGCACTCTTCCAAACCCAATGCTTGTCCGTCTTTATATCTGTCCTCGCCTTTAGGGTGACGCCCTGGCCTGGGTCACGATGGGGCTAGGCAGCCATATAGTTCTAATGGCACGTGGTGTCATGGGGTCCGCCACGCGCCGTGTTTCCAGGCACGTGCTGCTCGCGTTAACGCACCCCATCCATCGCCCATTTGTTGAAGTGCGTTAGGGTTAACAGCAGTGTGTCTTGCGAGTCCTGTTGGGTTGACCAGGGGTTGTTGACCGGCAGCCCCCTTCAGACTATCGGGTTAAAAGTGTTATTAACTGGATGAATGTATGTCGTATAGTTCGCCGAAGCTGACAGTATGTATACAACATATCTAGGTCCAGTGATCTACGACGTACATTCGCCGGTGAAAGCCCTTGCAAAAAGAATAGATCTAACATAGATCGAACATCACCATATGTTCTTCGCAGGACAAGATTTATTTTCGTTTCAAACTTTACGCTCTTTCCTTATACTGATTAGACAAAATTAAGACGTTTCAACCAAAACTGATAGTATTTTCGTAGCACGAAGTTCGATCTTCACTACTAGTGAGGCCCATGTGTGCGAGTTAAGCCAGCCAGTTCCGAAGGGAAGTGAATGCATGAAACTCTGCTGATACGGAGAGAGAACCCTCATTCCTAGCACAGTGACGCTTTCCTCCCCTGGTACACGTGCTTGCACTTTCGTGCGCATTGACTGCTTACATTGTTACGTTCATCATTACCTCTCTTATCGTTGCCCACTCCTCCTCTATCATTACACGTTTCCTCACTAGAGGACGCGTCTGCACAAGCACTTACAGCTTTCCACTTTAAAAATCTCCTGACATTCCTCGTTCGAAGTCTCATGCAGAATTTGTTCACCCCGTTCATAACAACAAAATATATAATTTGATCGTCCGAATTAAGCGCAGAATTCATTAAACATAAAATGTATTTGCGGTAATATATCACATGTCCAAAAAGGAAAACAGTATTTACAAGTTATGCATGAATTAATTTCAATACACGAAAGGGATTTTGGATGCTGCTATTTCTATGGTAAGTTTTCTCTCAGTTTTGCCCGCAGATCGACAAGAACTGATCGTCTGTAAAGCAATATGGTAGCTGCGCTATTTACAAGACAGAGCAAAAGTCCTCTGTCGATAAAAGAAAAACGGTATGTGATCCTGACAAATTTAATAGTACTGTAGTCCTATAAAGTAGCCCCCCACCCCACCACCACCACAAAATTGGTTTCCTTCCCAATGCACATCAGTGTGAATAAAACCATGGACACACATGAGCAGTCCGATTCAGAGGAAATGCTCTAAAATTACATTCAGAACTGATGGATGTAAAAAAGGTGAGTATACCAATCCTTTATAACATAGGTGTCTGTATGGTAGGTGGACAGACATAACTTATTGTAATAATAGTCTTCTTCGCAAGATGGCATTGTCAGATAGTAGAATTTCCGAAGGAAAAGGTTTGGAGAGGGGGTAATAAGCCTTTTTATCGGTGACTGCTGATTGTTGGAAAACTTTCTCTGGCGTTTCAAAATGCAATATAAAACACCGCAAAAATCACTTGAGCGCGGTGAGGAGAGAGGAGAGAGGAGAGTTCGTCCCTTATAGTCACTCTTTTCCACCTCGTGTGTGCTGCTCATCGAAGCCGGGATTCCCTCCAACCACTATAATAATTGTCAATATATACATTTGTTTTCTGTGTCACGCTGGTCGGGCGCCGCGTCGTTACCAGAGGTTGCCACTGAGCAGCGCAAGACCCAGGGGAGAGAATCCGTTGCCTCCGTTAGCCCCGTCGGTCGGCCGGCGGTTGCCCAGCAACAGGTTAGTCATGAGGTACTTGTCAGGCGTGTCCAAGATGCTGTTGGTCAAGAAGCTGGAGACGAGAGGGTTCAGGCCCGTGCTTTGCGAGATCATGTTGTTGAATGCGTCGCTCATCAGCGCGTTGTAGAACTTGTCAAAGCCGCCCCGCGCGAAGTAGGAGGAAGCCACGGGACCGAAGTTCTGCAGGAAAGGCAGCAGGGCCAGGCGGGTGGGGCTGGCGTCCATAGCGGTGTAGGCCAGCAGGGCCTGAGAGCCTAAGGGGTTGCTATTGGCGCCACCCGATGGGGGAGCTAGATCAACGGGCATCCCGCCTCCTAAACCCTGGGCTGTGGACGAACATAGGGCAAAAGTTAGCAACACGCAGAACAAGACTGTGTTGTTTAATTTCCAACCAACCAACCAACCATGCCGTGAAGCTTTGGCTGTCCATGACGTCACTGACACGATCGCAAAATGCATTCAGTGCAGAAAGTATGAAAAACCTTTAACAGCAAAATTCAAAATAACACATTAATTTTTGTTTATGTGAGTAATTAACGATTCTTCCTACACAAGCATGCAAAGTTCGCAATGAGATCTTGAAACACACGACATGTATAAGTATTTCTCAAAGAATCCTTCTGTCATACCTGAAGCAAACACCAGGACCGAGAAGCAGACGATAACACGCAGTAACTCCATTTTGTTGACAAACAGGAAACCTGCAAATACAGAAAATAATACGTATTCAAGGAAGTTTCATAAGATGGTCATCTATTGTTCTCTTTCTCTCTCTCTCTCTTCACTCTCTATGCCTGGCAACTTCTGTATGAATAAAATAATAATTGTGTGTGTGTGTGTGAGAGAGAGAGAGAGGACAGACAAGCAAGACTGAGAAAAATGCAGAAGCTTTATTTTCTGGGCAGATTTTTTTCTTTCTCCAAACACATTCCTACTAGCGATTTTATATAGGTAATATTCTATATAAAAGAAAATCTATATATCTATAAGAAAATGTTTACTTTAGAGCCCGACCATGTCCCTGGGCCGGCTTGCATGACCGTTCGTATCTGCACTTCTGGTCATAAGGCCTATTCGCCTGTGTATTTTACGGGCACCTGTATGTATGAACAGGAGATATGAACACTCATGCAAGCCAGCCCTGGAACACAACTAGGAAAAAAGTTGCTCTCGGCCAGTCTAACGGACCTGTTAAAAAGCAAGCATCAGAACTGTAGATGCCGCACAACATTTAGAATCTTCTGCGCATTCATTTTCAAAAACTCCTGCAAGTCCTCCGCAAGTAAACAATTCCAGCATCAAAGATATTCCCATGCTAGCATAGAACGATATGCTTGCAGTGGATAATGTTACTCTAATATAATCCAGCAAATGAAAGAGCAAACGTTATACTTCCAAAGGTAATCTGCACAAAGGATCAACTATATAGATCTACACGTCACGAGTCTCTTCTACTGTATGGGAGCGTGGGTAAGGGACAGGACGCAACCCTCCCCTCCCCCTCCCCCCCAAAAAAAGCAACCGCTCGTTGACACATCTGACCAGAAAACCCCAAAAGCAAAGAAAGCTCCCCCGGAGAGAATTAAGGCACATCTCGTTTGCCGAGATCCTACAACACCGACAATATTTGATCTTGAGAACAGAAAAGTCCAGGATAGACGAAAAAGCTGAAGCACTCAAATTGAGAATGCGTTAAACTGGAATGTCTTTCTCCCATGCATCAGAAAGATCATTCGAAAGCAGAAGACTGTAGTCAAATATTTGACGAATTTCATTTTTCAGCTACGCAACTCGTGCTGAATTCTCGGCGTGGCACTCTCATGTTTAATGTGTGTCGGCCGGTTTATTTTTCAAGTCCTCACTACAATTGTAGGACAATCGTCTTGTTACTTACCTGCTACTGTAAGAACCTGGTCTATGTCGAAGAGATCAGAGAAACTCCTGGTTGGCGGTCAGCCACGCATTATATAGGCAGGGCTTTCCCTCTTGACTGCTTCCCACCCCTCTCGCCAGCTCCACCCCCACGTCCCGTTTTGCTCGTCACGGTGTCCATGCTCTAGAATCCCATTCAAGGTCGACTGCTGTAGATTTTGCTCTGCCGTGCCCACTTTTCATGTCACTGGCCGACACAGCTAAGATGAATAACCTGAAATCACGAGAAGGGCTCTTGGGGGGGGGGGTAGAGAAACAGGGACAGTTTTTAAAGCGTCTGTAATATCTCATGGAACGTCACTCCATCCCTTCTGTTACTGTACCCACTCCACCACCTTCCCGTACAGGTCTGCACGCATTCAAAAACAAAGCAGGCAACAAGTTCTGTCATTCTCCCACCCACCTCCTGCCGACATCCCCCTGAAAACCGCTGCAGGTACATACATCATTGTATAACCTCTGCCCCTTACCCCATTTTCTAGAGGGGGAGTCAACACTCCATCGTTCGCCACCTATTTCTTTCGCCCTCCCACCCCCAGCCCAGCAGATCCTCTATACAATTTACTTGTTGTCCTCTCTCCACAGTGTTGACATAGTTCTTGTCTCAGGCTTCTTGTTTGTACGTCACCATAGCCCATCTGTATTCCTCCCAGCCCATCGGACGGGCACACGCCCTGTTGTGTAGTCAGCATCAGCAGCAAAGCTTGCTCCCCGACAGGAGAGTGCCCCGTCACTGTGACAGATCTCAGTCTGGCTTTCTCCACTGTACATGTTCGTCACATGAAAAGAACCAGCATGACTAATTAGGCAGCCAGTACACTTACATCCACAAAGTGGAAGGTCCTGCCCAAGATGCAGCTTGCCAGAGTGATGGCGTGGCTCCCATGCAGTGACTGAGGCACACGGGAATACAAATGCACATCCACGCACGCATGTGCACGCGCGTGCACACCTTACTCTTTGACACTATCAGTCCTTTCGGCCTTTGCATTTTATCTCTCTTTCTCTGCCTCTGATACATAGGTGCCCACACATATACTTAACACATGCAACACATGAAAGCACACACACACAAAGATAAACGATCCGTGCACAGAGACAGAAAAAAGAAGTGGCGGGGAAACACAAACTTGCACCTGCATTCTGCGTGCTGATTCTCCCCCCCCCCCACTCCAGGATTGTCTCTACTGAAATCAGGTTTTTTCTGTTATACCAACAGCAAATATATTCTAGGTTATAACAATTTCAATAAATAACTTAAGATATATAACACAAGTACTGAAGTATAACAATACATCAAAAAGACTTTATTAATTTGAAAACAGTTTGAAACATTCGCAGTAAGGCACAAGATGCGTAATAAGCGATAGTTTGGAAAAAAAGAGGGGGTGTTTATTTTCTCATGTTCCTGTGTTGTTGTTAAGATGTTTAAAAAAGACCCCGTGTTCACATTCTTGTCAGGGTCACTGTATGAACAAAGATGGAGTGACGTGCTTCATGATGCAAACTCCCATCCCTATAGGACTCGTGTCCTTTATCAACGTTTCCAAGGTTGTACCTAGATTAAAATGGAGTTCTGTCTAATTATTGCTTCATGCCTAGCTCAGTGCACACTCATACAATGTGTTCATCTGGGTTTCAGATATCTGGTGTGAAATACAATTCGTCATTATCATCATCATTGTCGTCGACATTCTTAGAGGGCAGCATCAATTCAGGTTTGCCCTCAGTTCTGTCATAGGTTTTCACGTTTGACTCAATAAGCCTCAAGGCCTTCACAAACGGTTTCCGAAACTGGCGGGGCAAGTCAGCGCATGCAGTGGTTGACTTCCAACATTCAAAAATGGTCGTCATGCGATCAGGCTGATTCAAGCAAGCGATGATTTCAGCCTACAGCACTGTTGTCATTGCCGGAAATTCCTTGTTTCTAGTACGGCAAGGGCAGAACTACTCTACTCTGCCTTATTATGAGAACTTCCTATAGGGCCTACTGTTTGACACTAAAAGATATTGTTTTTCGGTCCGTCTTCACTGTCGTTTTTTTTTTTTCGTGAGTTCAGAAAAAGTGGAGCTGTAAATATAGAAAAGTTTTCTTTTCTAAAAACCTGACCAATCCATCTCTACCACACCCCCTTTTTGATGGGGGAGGGAGGTGGAGCATTATATTAATAATCGCGTCCAAACATTAATTATAAGTGCGGGGAATACCTTAGACCCGGACCTACGGCCAGATAGTCACGACATGCGTGACTTGGTGCTGACAGCAATGATCTATCGAGGCTACCAGCAGCGATCTCGTCTGCACTGTTTACAAACTTTTGCAGAATACATAAATATTTTAGCTCTTCCTTTATGCATGCTTTTCTGCGATTAGTGAATTTTTATGAATTGCTGCCATTCAAAAAAGTTTCTCGTGACTCGTTTTTCTTTCATGTAAAACTTGCTCCCCATTGTATTTATTTTAATTTATTCATTAATTTTTTCCTGAAATAAGTCTTTCTATACAAGAAAATAACTTCAACTTTCATAAAGTTAACCAAGAGCCCAACAGCCTGAGTAGGGAATCATACATTGCTTGACTTAAATTCACGAAAACCAGTCCTTCTTCGACAGCGAAGATCAAATTCTGTTTTTTCTTTCTTTCAAAACATCGTAATTTTATTTTTGAAATCTGCTAATTAATTTTCGGAGGTAAGAAACGGGCCGATCGAGATTTCTGCGTCTCTGTTTTCTCCAGCTCCTCAAAACTCTGCGGGACAGTATGTAGGTGGTGACCTGTGGAAAAGGTTGTCGTCTAAAGGTCACCTGGCGGAAGTACTGTAGAAGGTCATTACCCTCACTCCCTTTTTGAAACATGGAAGGAAAGAAAGAAAGAAAGAAAGAAAGAAAGAAAGAAAGAAAGAAAGAAAGAAAGAAAGAAAGAAAGAAAAAACAAACAATCTGTTGGTTTTTTTAATTACTGCATCATAAATCTAAAACTGTGCACAATGACCACCACCCCCCACACACACACACCAAAATCCATCTAAATCCAACGAAAGGGAAAGCGAACAGTGAGGGGATGGGTGCGCATCTGCCTCGGATCCCTGACTCCACAGGTAGGACAGTAACTACCATTAAAGGGTTCATGTCAGAAATCCATGAAGGCATTGTCCTACGAAGGGGAGACATTTTGATTAACGTTGACTGTGTTTACCCTGACATTGGAATGCACAAGAAGTGAAATTGCCGCCATATACAGTTAGAGATTTCGTTTTCCTTCTTATTCGTAACCCGATCACAGCATTCTCCGTTTCCTTTTCCTAAAATTATTTCTTTTCAATATTCTGCTACTGTCGATGCACGCGCGAACATAAACAATAGGCACATACACATATGTATACACGTGCATCACTTTTCTCTCATCTTTCTATACCTGCTCCTATCTCTGGTTGGTTGGTTTATATGGACAGTGTTCATCTTTCGCGGTAATTTCAAGCTGTGAAGTCCTGTTACTAAGTTATGCACAAGGACTGGCGTGCATGAGCGTTCTTATCTGCTGTCCATACGTAAAGGTGGACGTAAAATACACAGGGCGAATGGGCCTTACAACCACTTTTGTGACCGGAAGAGCAGCTTCGAACGCTCATGCAAGCCAGCCCTATACAGCTATCAGACTCATAGCTGTAGTAAAATGGCCAGTGTGGTTAGAAAGCTTAGTGTTCGTGGGATGGCCGTACGTAGAGTCTTCGCAATGCTTAACTACGAAATATGGACCATTACTGGATTCAAACCTGCTGCCTTCGACACACGAGTGCAATTCTATGACTATCGAGATATCCAGCCCCCCCCCCACCAGCTCCCGCCACTTCCTAATTAATATCCTTCCTAAACAAAAATCTTCATATTTTTTTCAAGGTCGAAATTGAGCATTTCCGCTGTGCTTAATTTTGTCTGTTTAGTCTTTAATGTTACCGAGGACTGCTGGTAAATTTCAAATATCTGGGCTGTGGAAATTTCAGTGGGCTAGTGAAGTTTACATTTTGGTCGCACGGCAGTTGTCAGGAGACGGTTGAATTTCATATCCATATCCAAAATCCTGTCTTTTACTTTCGGCGTCAGAAAGCTGGCTGTTTTGCTAGTCTGGCAAGTGCAAGGATTGCGAAGCACGAGGTTTCCGTAACACGTCGTGCGAAATTTCCTGGACACGGGAAGTTTGCCCACCCTGCATCCAGTTTATATCTTAACGCATGGGGGGAAAAGTACGCGTGCGTTGCACATTAAGAAGGGCTAGGCGGACGCACACGCCTTAGGCCGCCAAAGTCTGGCCTTAGAAGGATCGCTGAAGATGTTGACTCCGGCCAAAAGCAACCAGATTGCAGCTTTTTATGTTCTCTTCGACATCAGTCAAGTGTGTGCTTTCCAAGAAACGCCCTA
Organism: Lanistes nyassanus; assembly: GCA_004794575.1. Lineage (NCBI taxonomy): Eukaryota > Metazoa > Mollusca > Gastropoda > Architaenioglossa > Ampullariidae > Lanistes > Lanistes nyassanus. The sequence goes on along the minus strand of SMGT01010510.1, from coordinate 50,280 downwards.
ATAAAACATCTGTACATAGAATAGTTTACGACGTCTTCCAGTCACCCAGCAGTATACCCCCATCTCCTCATGTTACAGCAAAGATATGAGGTCAGAAAACAATGAGACGTGTGTATCATGAAAAAGAAAAAGCTTCTTCCGGCCGGGCCGCTGATAAACAAGACAGTCATAATACGAAATCATCGTTTCCCAGTAATAAACAAGAGGTCTGAGGTGTCGACTAAAGGTGTTGGGAGTTGGGACCTCTGCCCGCACGTTGGTAAACCTGGTCCAAGGTCGAAGCAAACCAGAACACTTTTCGCAGCTCTTAAAGCACAAGCTGCATGCTCCTAATCACGTCGAAGTGCCATCTGCACGACCTGAATTCGAGTTTTATTAGAAATCTTTGCTACTCTGTGAATGCTGAAACCGTATAAGCTTTAGAAGCTATCAAATAGCGCACGAGTATGAATGTCTGGCAACAAACGTTCCTTTTAACCCTACCTTTGCAAGTCCCCAAGCAAATGTCCCGGGATCGTGTAGAACATTCTGTTGTCCGACACGCGTCTCTGATGTGTAGCAAAATACTGGAGGTTTAGACTCGACAGAACGCCATCGTGTTGGCAGCAAACTCACCTCTTCCCATCACAGAGGGGTTTCAAGAGATTCCAGCAGGCCCCTAGAAAAAGCCATGGAGGGCAGTTCTTTTTAAAACAAACTTGCATAATTGTCAAATGTTTATCTTATGTCATTCGCACATTAACATATGCACTTCAGTCAAATTACTTAAAGCAATCCGATTAACTAAAATGGACCAAATTCGGATTAACCCTTTCTTTTTTCATTGTGGAAACCTTTCAGACTGAGATGTACAAATGGTGACACCCCCCCCCCCCAAGTCTTTTAGCGACGAAGCTGACATGAATGACCCTGCAGCCTTTGTCCTCTTTTCTGACCCTCGGCTTTATATCTGGCTCGGACTCTGACGTCAATTCACAATTTATAAAAGTTTTAAAACGTGGCGGTCGTCAGTATGTTGTGATTCTCCCTGGAATCACCGGATTTCTTCTCTCCGGAGGAGAATGACGCGAAGAATCCGTTTAATGAATTTTTCGTTTTCTCAGGAACTATCTGCTTAGTTAGAATCTGAGCGCACGCAGTGAAGACTGACGGAGATAAACAGGCTTTTCGTGCTGAGACCATAGGGTTGGATCAACTTCTGAGTGGGGCGTGGATGCTTAAAATATTTTTGGTGGCGTCCAGGGCCCAGCGGGGCGAACCTCACCCCGCTCCTCCCCAGCCGAAAACAACGCTTTTCCAACCTCTACTCCTCATCGAAAAGTAGCTAATGCCAATTAATTTGTTGGAATGCTGTCAAAACGATCTGAAGTTTCCAGCAACAATTTGCATGACGGACAAGACAAAAACTACAAAGTAGCACTGCATTCTGCCGAGGTGCCGTTCAGCACAAAAAGAGCAGTTATCTAACGAGAGTTTTCTCAACCTGAAAATGCAGCGTAAAGTTAAGGACTGGGGTGGCGGGGAGGTGGGAACACCCCATGCAGGTGTTTCGTTGTGGAGCGACTTCTAGTGAGCAAGCAAGAAACTAATCGTCGCAGTGCAAATCTAATGTGTGTCGCATGAGCGAGCCGAGTGGGAAACAATTTTTTTAAGGTTGAGAAATTGGTAACTTAAACTCGTGCATTCATCTAATCAGAATTGGAATCTTTTATGATGAACATAGGGAACTATGTTTTTTTATTTTGGCAACCAATTTTCGTTGGGGTGGGGTGGTGTGTGTAGGGGGCGGGGGAGGAACTCCGAAATCAGTGCTGGCAGCCCCTCTAACCCATTATGACCCTGCATACGGATAACGAAGCTTTATCCAGAACTTTTTCAATCCTTGATGCAGCTATATTTACAGCGGAGAGGAAATCGTTACTGATGACACTGACCCGTTAGAATATGTTCAGCTGTACTCTTGAATGGGGAAAAAGCAGGAACCATACGTCACCTAAAATTCCCCCCCCCCCAACAAAGCTGAATATCCCACATGAGCTTCATATATCTACGATAATAATTGTGATGATAACAAGGGAAACTAAACCAAACTATATAACAAACTTACAGCCAACGTTTCATCAGGTCAGAACACAAAAAACTAGGAAATGGCACTTAAATGGATAGTATAGGCCCCGAAACGTCAACTGTATGTTTGTTACACAGCCTGGCTCTGTTTTTATCACGTTTCACCATTTTGTACTCCAACTTACAGTCACTCATTCAACTTTTGTTAAAATAATAGTTGGCCACAACTTCTGCACATTTTGGTAGAGTTTGTGGGAGCTGGGACTCTGAGAGTGATGAGAAAAATGGAGAATGGTTTGACCACAAACTGTGCTTTGGTGGTGAGGTATCACGCTCGTCTCGGGCCATCAGAGAAAAACATTGTGCACTGAACAGCCAAAGCATAGAGCTTGGAAGGCACTGGACGAGCCATGGCAAAGTTATGCAACATGAAGTGTGCTTGTTTGTTTGTTGACGATGCATGCCTGTTTTCTGACACCTCGACATGTTCATGTATTACATTCTGGAGGGTGAAGGGTAAGCACAGACCCAAATCCATCTTGTTTATGCGACGAAAGCAAGAAGCATGAAGCTATGTTGCACAGACCTTTCATAAAGCCACAAATAACAAACCCAGGTGTTTTATGGGTCAGGTTTTAGATTAACTCCAGTTTTTAATAAAAATTATTATTCTAACCATGTCTTTTGTTATCTCTTGCTGAACACGATTGTAAAGGCGATCCATTAACTGTACTAGCGCAAACATTGCTCTGCATTGTATACAAGTCAGATACAGGATGGGGGCTTTGGATGCTTAGGCACTCCCCCATTCTTTATAGAGGGGAAAGAAGCCAGAGACAAAGACATGAGGCACCCATCCACTCTTTGCAAGGTCAGTGATGTCTATTTGTAATCAGTATTCATAAACTTCATCCAATTATTTTAACTACTGAGGCACATTGTTGTCATAACCCTGGGGGTCTTGGCTTTCCTATTTCTTGTCTACCCCTCACCCCCATCTCACCAACCCGTTTTTCCTTGTTCTCTGCAAAAGCCATGTTATGTGTAAATTGCAGAATATTCCTGGAATGTTAATCACATCACATGGTGGATCACAGTAAAGTGCATGACCCACGATAAAGGCTGAGAATTTTAAAATAAATAACATTCTTTTTCGTTAACATGAAGAAAAAGTTTCACTAATGCCCAGCAAAAGTAACGCTTAGTTTTACCATCAGATGAGACAAGATGTTGAAGGAGGAGTTGGAGGGTCTGGAGTTTACAAAAACACAAAGGCCTCTTTCCCTCCTACACATTCCCACCCAACCACCCACCCTCCACCTGGCTGCACACATACTGCTTCAAACATCAGCATTAACAAATGACTATTTTAGGGGAAAAATGCCTGTGCTTGGAAACCTTTTAATGACAAAACATTCATAACCTGAGCTAAGAATCATACACAACCAACTTTCAATATCTCATCTGAAAAAAAAGTCCTCCAATGTCCCTTGTGTGTTACACACACATTCACCCTTACATCCATATGCATTCAAGCACAGGCCCTCATACACCATTGCATGTAATCAGGTGTAAAGTGAGTACACTGTATTATGTTGGACATGTTGACCAACATCCTTTCTTTTTAATTTTCAACTTCTGTAAGAGGTAACAGAAACACCAATGTACACTTCTTGGAGAAGAAATTGTCCACTTTTTAAAATAAAGTTAATTATTTCTTTGTATCACTGCTATTTTCTACTGATAGGTACTTCAGGCACATAAAATAAAGCAGGAGTTAGAAGTATTTCACTGTAACAGATTAGAAAAGCAAAAATGCTAAACAATAGCTACACCGTTATGACTACTATGCTTTTTACAATAAGGGAAAATGCCTCATAAATGTGTCTGTAAGTGTAATCAATCTTTCAGTAAAGCATCACAGCTTTGTCGCTCTAATGGGGTTTTTTTTTTTGGCTGTTTGGGTGAGGGAAGTTAAATTAAAATGAAGGGGTCTCTAAATTTTGCAAAATAAAATAAAAGAGTATTGCATGAGTTTGATTAAAAAAAAAGTGTGCTTTTGTTTAAAACAGAACGTAAAATGAAACACACAAAGTTTCTGTTGTCATTATCCTAACAGTAACATCACACTTTGCTTAGTAAAAACAACAAACTCCTTCAAACGATGAGATTTAAAAACTGAATATAAACAAACTCATAGTCTATCAGTGTTGCTGTGGTGACTAGGGCAATCAATTTCAGAAAGTACTACACCAATCTGTCAAATATAGTCATTAAGCCCAGGATTTTAACAAGCAAATTTTGTCACCAATTTAATGACAATATTGTCCTCTTGAATAAAATTTTGAGTAAAATTCATGGTTAAATCTGGATGTTGGTGGTTCTGACCACGATTAAAGTAACTTTCTAAGACTGACATTCAACCGATTCCAGTAGGATATGGTCCAATACTTTGACAACTTGAAATTTTTGTACTATTCTAGAGACTGCATAGAATGTCACATTTGTTTTATCTTGGTGAACTTTCATGTTGTTGGTCTTGGTGATGATTGACACCTTCAATTACAAATATTTTAGAAAGACCTGTTCCATTTGAGACATCAAAAACCTTTGCTTGTTTATTCAGATTATGTTTGCCCTGCCGGCTTTAGTTTACCTATAGTTCTGTTAACAACCTTGGCCTGCATGTTAACCTGACAATTAGTTTAAAACAACAATTGTTTTAATTTAATTCAGTCCTTTAAAAAAATCAAGTGTTCTGATGTTGTGCTGTGTTCTGTTGCCAGTGATTAACAGGCAGAGCTGGCGTCGCTGCCCAGGGATCCTCCAGCATAGAGACACTGTAATACTGGGTGACGTCATTGCTCCCACCTGGGTTCATATTGGAATTGCTTCGTGGGCTCTACAGTTCATGTGAAAAAGAACAGACAACAAAAGAAGAAACAGGAGTTTTACCAACATTAATAATAATAGACATTCTAAATCATGCATATAAGGAGGTTATGCTTTTTGTTAGTATTATTTTTAATACTAATAATAGCTCATGTTTTGTGCAGGCGAAAGCTGTGGCTCTTTTTTTAAAATCATCTTTTATTCCTTACACAGGCGCATTGCTGTATGTCTTAAAATGCCTTTTGAGAAAGTTGATAGGATTTTCTTTATAACAGAACTGGTTCTTACTTGCATGTTGCCAAATCGGCCTCGATGTCCTCGACTCTTTGCTCTGTTATCCGTAGTCCATGGTCGATTTAATGGTGAATCATTTCGTGGATGAACTTGAAGCTGAGGTGTGCGAAATGTGTGTGTAGGCGTTCGAATGAACTGTGGAGACCGACTGAACTGCGGAGATGGTCCTCCACTTCCCCCAAAGCTTCTGGCTGTTCTGAAACTTCCTTCGCCACTGTTTCTAAACCTTTGAGGTGGCGGCGTACTTAGAAGACTGTACGGCCCCATCTGCGGAGGTCGGTCTAGCATCACTGGACTTTGGTTAGGCCTGAATGCTTGAGGAAAGCTAGCTGAAGGTGAAAGCGCTGGAGATCCCCACCGTAGTCCAGGGGACCCTGAGGAGGATGTCTGTGCAGATTTATGTAGATCCATTTTCACTTTATGATCTACTAACAACACTCTTATTTTCGCACTGTTGCAAGGGTATGGGAGTCCCAAGACGGAAAGACTAAATCTATCATCAAAGCCAAATGAGATTACATCCTTTTGAGGATAAGATTACTTGTTGGCACCACATGATAAGATCAAGTTTACTTCCCTTCAAATTAAGGAACACCACTTACTGTAGGTCTGATTATTTGTTAACAGATGTCGCGTATTTCACAAAAATGTTCTGTTATAAGCAAATTCTGGCATCTGTAGTCCATCACTTTTGTATTGAATGTGTTGAGACACCCATTTGCTGCTTTTCATAGACTGACGATTTAGGCGTATGCAGTGACTGAGTCATTTGATATGTATTTCTCTGGTAATGAGAAAGTTTAAAATTATTTTCCACTCACAAAGGAAAGTTCAGGTTGTAGGACTAGACGATCGTCAGGACCGAGTCATTGTTCTCAGTACACGCTTTCATATAAAATTAAAAGTCCTTATGCTGACAAGGCTGGTGAAGGCGTAAACATCATGGTTACCATGCAGTGAACCACTAAGCTACGCACATTCCACTTCGTGCTCGTCCCAGTAAAACTCTAACAATGCAGGCAGCACAGGCAGCAATGCATACCGTGACCAGAGCAGTCCACGACAAAGGTGAGTGAAATGCCAGTGTAAAAGCAGCTCTTGAGTGCAACACTGAGCACTACATAATGCAGGGTAGGAACAAGTAAACCGAACCTAGGCAAATTTTAATTGTTTCGAGGCATTGCCCCTTTTTCACCACAGTTACAGAACAATACTTCTATGCTTTGTTTAAAGTATTTCATGTATCACTTGCAGAGGAACTTGATCTTGCACTTATTTCCTTTGTTTTCAAGTTTATTCATCATCACCCACAAATGCTATTTACATACTCAAGGCTCACCCTGTTTTTGCAGTTTCACCCTCCCACAGTCAAGCCATGAGGTTCAACTGTGATGGGTCAGTTAATGCTATGGCTATGAACAAAGATATGACACAAGTGGTTGTGGCTGGTAGAACAGGTAAGATTTGGTCTTTTCACCTACTGCATGCTGTACTACTTTGTTGCATGAAGAGATGCTAAATTTAGTAACTTCCCAGTTCCTAAGTAATATCTCTTCTTGTATGGTTTGCAGTATTCAAGATAATTTCCATTGAAGAGGACCACTTTTCAGAGCTGGTTAACCTTCGTGTTGGCAAAGTGAAAAATATTAACCTCACATATTCTGCGGCAGATGTAGCTTGGAACCACAATGATGGTAAGAAGTCTCTTTTGTTGTGGTCTGCTATCATTGTAGTGGTAACCTTGATGTCTGTCTGAAGGGAAATGGTGCTGTCATGCAAATCTTATTTATAAGTATTCTTCACAGTTGCGTTTTGATGCAGATCCAGGGTCTGAAATAGAGATCTCTTTGAACCACTATCTAATAAGGAGGATATAATAAATTGATAGTTAAGGATTAATTTGGAATTTGGCATGTGAACTAGGCAAAGGAAGATGGCAGTACACCTGAGAAGCATAACATCCTGTTTGGGGGCAAAGTGATATCCCTTACCTGTCAGAAATAATTTCCATTTGCCTATTCTCTTATGAATTTATGTTTGGACTAATGTATGCTTCATTTTACAAGTTTCCCTCCTGCCATCTGTTGGCATTTTTAACATGGCATATTAAGTTTGCCAGCATTTCTTAATTGCAGAAAATTTGTTGGCTTCGGCTGCAACAAATGGGGCTGTTGTTATCTGGAACCTGGGCCGACAATTCAAATCAAAGCAAGGTGAACTTTGTACTAATTATAATTCATTGTCATTCAAAATGGTCAGTGAGTTGCAGACATTTTCTTTGCATCTTATTTCATATGCCACTTGAATAGTTCAAACTATGGATCGGTATGGGAATTTCGCTTATAGTTTTTGCTTACCTCATAGCAAGTAGAATCCAGTATTATTGTTCCTGGCCGATGCTTCATCGACATAATCTTGGACTCAAAGATGTCCAACGGAAACCTGGTAAATAATGTATAAGACAATTTTTTAAAAATAGTTTTGTCGACATGTTAAGCTATGGTTAGCAGTAACGAAGGTTATGGTAAGTAGAATGTGGATTTTTGTATGAGGGATTCAGCAACAGAGTGATTGTTGCAGACTTTGTTTTCACTGAACACAAGCGGTCAGTCAACCGAGTCGTGTTTCACAGCATGGAAGCTTATCAGCTCCTGAGTGGATCGCAAGATGGAACCATGATGCTGCATGTTAGTTCCTTATGTTTGTGTTAAGGATTTCTGTAGCCATTATGTGCTCCCATCGTCTCCTGCTTGGTACATTTTTGCAATATGCTTTGTTGTTTTCTGAAAAGAGACCAGGAACAAAAGTAATGTTCAATGTCATCATACTGAACCCCAACTCAAAGTGCTAATTTTCCTGATTAGTGAACCCTAACCACACCTCCAAATAAAGAAATAAATATCTATCCCTCCAGTAGCCTCCAGCAGCCTCCAGTAACATGCATACTGCATGCTCACCCTTCTATCTCGTCTTTCCCTGCGCAGCCTTCATGGTGGTTGGTCATGCGCCAGAAGGACAGTACCTTTGGGGTTTCTGCGGCCGTTGCTGCACAGCATGTCTGGTCAGCCACGTCCTCCTAACCCTGAGAAGCCTTTATTTTTTACGTATTGAGCTACTTGCCTCTGTCTTGTGCTACTCAGCACAGCATGTCTGGTCAGCCACGTCCTCCTAACCCTGAGAAGCCTTTATTTTTTACGTATTGAGCTACTTGCCTCTGTCTTGTGCTACTCAGCACTTTGAGTCAGGGTACAGTATGACGACTCACGGAAGGCCCACCCAACCTCTCCGCTCTTCTCTTGCTGGAAAAGACGAGATAGAACGGTACGCAAGCGCTGGTGGAGGCCTTACCAGGGATGGGTAATTATTTCTTTATTTGGAGGTGTGGTTAGGGTTCGCTAATCAGGAAAATTAGCACTTTGAGTCAGGGTAAATATTACTTGGTGAACACAAATTTAGTGCAAAAATTTGATAACATAATATACAGATACCTATCATGAAATGAGCAGATGTACCCAATTTTCGCATGGTAGCTTCTGATTTCTGATGTCCTTTTCAGCCTTGAGAAAAGAATGGAAAAGAATACTCGCTTGTGTATTCCTGAAAACGTTTTGATATTTCATATAAAATTTGGAACCAAGTGGGAGAGAGGGAGTGATTTCTTATGACAAGCTGATGAGAAATGAGTTGTATAAATTCCACTGGAGAGCAAAGGGGAGAGCTAACTTCAGATATGTACGCTTCATGAAAGTGTTTGAATGCAAATGGTGGAGTTGGAATCCTTTGCTGTTTTGGGGGTTGACTTTCTGTTCTGTTTTTGTACTTGTAGTGATCAGCCAAGATCCATAACTTTTATGCCTATCGTGTGTTCAGCAGCTGGTTTCAGAAAAATTGAGAAAACTTTGAGGCAGTGTCCTTAAAAAAATGCTAAGATAATTTGTAAATCTGTATTGTAAATCCATCCAGTTGATGCATGTACTAGACGTAGTTTCTATTGCATGGTGCAATGCCTAGGACATTATGAAGGCAAAACTTTGGAATGAATATTTCCTGTCTCATGCCTGTCATTGCTGATAATTCATTTATTTATATAACAAGAACTTTCCCTCCAAAATCCATGAAGGTTTTATTATGTGTCCAAAGGACCTGAGGAAGAGACAAGTGTCATCTGTGTTCACGGGGCGTAGCACAGAAAGTGTGCGGGACATACAGTTCAGCCCACCAAATCTGGGTTACTTTGCATTTGCTGCAGCTTATGAGAATGGCATTGTGCAGGTGAATGTAGACATTTTTAACATCATTTTCTTATTTTCTTTTTAACATTTTTCAAACACAATAATTGCCTGTTATGTTGGCTAAAGAATTCACAGTGGTGTTAAATAAACTGAGGACTGACCATAATGCTTTGTTCAGATTTGGGACATGCGGCGGCCTGACCGCTGCGAGAAACAGTTCACTGCTCATAATGAGCCAGTATTCTCACTGGACTGGCACCCAGAAGATAAGAGCTGGCTGGCTACAGCCGGCAGGGACAAGATGATTAAGGTATGTATATGCGATCAGAGTGTTGCTGAGTAAAGGTGGACAGTTCTTTCTGTTGCCCTTTCATGATACTACCATTTTGCCCAGTGCCACAGGCAGCCAAGCTAGTGGAAGTAAGATATGCCTGAGCAGGTTTATGGGGTTGAGAATAGAACCACCATCTGTCTGCTTTTCTTTGTTTGCTCGTTTATTTTCACTCTTTGTTTCAAGAGGACAGGTGAACATATTACTCCTTGCTGCTTATCAGTGCTGCAGGGAGGATTAGCAGATCCCTTTGCATACATGATCTTCTCACATATAACACTGTAAATAATAAAGTCAAGTCAGTATTCACTTCAGATTTACTTCAACAGTACAACCACTTTTCTGGTTTTCAGATGTAAGGTAGGTTATCTCCCATTCTTATCTGCAGTCCAGGATGTCTTCTGTGAGACATTAGTCGGCAAATCAAGTTGCACTTTGAGATTTTACTGGTAACATAATTATGCTATACTTATAATACTTCATTCATAAGTTTTTCTTGGGCATCATATGCTAAACCAGTCTTCCCAGATTATTTTCAAGGCACTCATGGCTATGGGGCTGAAACTGAAATAAGTGGTTTTAAAAGGAACTTAAAGAATCTTCCTTTCATAATGAGCAGTTAAGAAACTTCTTTGCCATGTGACAGGTGTGGGATGTGAGCAAGCAGCCAGCCCAGTTGGTGTACAATGTCCAGACGATTGCATCAGTAGGACGTATCAAATGGCGCCCAGACCGTAGATTTCATATTGCCAGTTCCTCCTTGCTGCTGGATCACAGCATAAACGTGTGGGACGTACGACGGCCATTCATTCCATTTGCTAGTTTTGATGAGCACAAAGATGTGGCTACTTGTGAGTGTGGATTTAAAAAAATCATAACATTATGCAGACTTCATGATGAAGCTTATTAAAATTAGGTCATTGTTGAATGTGCTGCTTTAAAACATTTCAAACATTTGTGAATGTATCTGTTCCTTAAAGAAGTTGAGAAATAGGAAAAGTTACATATATCTATATGTATAAAATAGGAACATCAAAGTCTCAAAGTATGGAATATATCTGGCATCTGTTCCAAGAATCAAGGTCAGCACCATCCTGGAGATTAAGTTGAGGTTTAAAGTAATTTTTAATTTTTGTCTTGTTAAACACAACATCCCTAGAATAGTGTTGCTCAAACGGTTTCAGATCGTGGCATGTGCCAATGCAGATTTCTGTCATGGGCCTAATGCTGGACTCTTAATTAATTAGCCCTAAATTTATGGCATTTAAAATTTTGCATTAAACTGGGAACCCTATGGCTGAGAGGTTAGAGTGCCAACCTTCAAACCCGAAAGTGGTGGTTCAATACCTGTGCATTGCAGCAGATTCCCCCATTAAACCAAGCTGCAAAGGGTACATGATCCATGGGTTAGAGAAGGTAAGGTAGCGAGAGAAAGAAGATGGGCACTCCTCATGGAATTGGCTCACAGAAGAGTGGGTGTCTCATACACCCCCACAACCACTCCTCTACAACCATAAGTGTCACGAGACATTCTTTACCTTTTATTGCATTGACAATATTTAAAATCTATAACCAATTTTTTGTAGTAAAAAATGAGAAAAAAAAACATTTTGTGGGGGAGAGATTTTATAGAAATTAAATTGTGTAAGTAGGTAAAAGTTCGGACAAAGATATTTTATAGAAATTTGGAGGCTTGTCACTGGGTCTCTAGGAGCCAAGTCAGAAAACAAAACAAAACATTACAGCTACAGCTATCTGAAGATTTTATCAACACAGAAAAAAAAATCGACTAAACTTGTTGTATCTTGTCTGTAGTAGGCCAGTTTTGTGGTATAAATCTGTAATGATATTGCTATTGTCCCTACACTTCTACCCTCATGTGACTAGAGGCAGCAGCTGCCTAGTAAGGCTAGCCTTCCAAGACCAGCCAGGTGCTGGGTGATGCGTCCGAAAGGTGATACGGCGGCCTGACACCGCACTGGACATTAGTTTTACGACGAGCTCCTTTAATAACTGGTGGGCAATCAGCCGCCTGCAATTAACAGCTGTCAGGCTAGCTGCATGAGTGGAGAACCCAGGGAACTCGAGGCTAATGACAAAAGCGCTCAGCTCAAGTAACCCCAGAGGGCGTCGTAGGTCTGTCCAGTCAGCGGTCAGCAGGCAGCGGGCAGACCAGCACCTGGCGCCATAAATCAGAATGCCCAGCATACGATTGCCTGCATTTAACCAGGCCCTGCCTGCGACGTAGAGACACAAGCCTTTAGAGAGAGAGAGGGGACACACACGCACAGAGGAGAGACACCTCTGATACACAGAGACTTAGGGAGGCGCAGAGAGAATGCCTGAGAACTAGGCAAAGCTGCGAGCTAGGATGGAAGGCATAGCCTTTGACGCCTTTTGTTGGAGCTAGCGACTGATACAGCTCTAACGGTTTTGAGGCGGATAGAAACACAACGAGTAGAGGTCGTAGTAAGAAATCGCTAGACGTGTTGCCACTCAGTTACGTTTTAGACTCTCGGCCAGCCAAGTAGCAAAGTAGAAAATAAAAAAATTGTAGAGCTTTTTCGTCGGCCTCGGTTGTCGGAGAGTGTGAGCCTGGGTGGTATGATGTAACAAATCTAGCATCAAAATATGGCCTCTGGTGTCTTACACTGGGGTGTTAGACCTAACCTGCCTTCCTACCTCCTTTTTGCTGAAGATTGATGCGGTGTCTTAGTTAAAATAAACAGTATGGCAGGCTGTTACTTTTTTTTTTGTCTTCACCTTTGTTTCAGGTATATTGTGGAAAAATGATCCACATGTATTTTTAAGCACTGGAAAGGATCAGATGTTAATACAACATTTGTTTAGTGATGCCAAACGACCAGCAGATAACGTTATTCCATCTGGAGTGGACATAAACATCTATGGGGATGTGTGCCACGGGTATCGAGACAAAAGCAATGGTATTTTTCAATTACATTGTTTCAATCTTGAAAATAAAAATTGTAAGATTGCTTCACAAGAAAAAATTCTGTATGATTCTGGAAATCAAAAAGGTGCTGCATGGGATAAAATATCTGTTTAATGCTCAATTTCTTTCCTTTCATGTTAAAAATACAGAAATATATCTCTTGATCTCTTTCTTCTATTTTTGCCTATGTCTTTTAATCCTCTTTCTTTCTCCAATCCCTTTCCTTGCTTTGTGTTCCTCCATACGTAATCATATATTTATGTGTGTATGTGTATGAGTGGGTCAGTGGGTGGGTATGGAGCAGCATGTGGATTGTGTAATCATGTGTTTTTAACAGTGTAGATGCAATAGACAGTGTTTATTCTTCTCCTGGAAATTTCTTTCTTGGAATGAAAGTAAAAAAAAAAAAACAACCTGGGGATTCAAGAAATCCTTGTTTCAGCCAGAGGAAAAGAGATCGTTAGCAAGATGTCCGTCTTTCGCAAGCCAGCCCAGTCAAGAAGCGAACAGTTTTTCCTACAGGCAAATAGCTCCCTCACAGTCTTCCAACACATGCCAGACCCCACTCAGGTAGAGGTAAGAAGTGTTTATTTGAACATGCTTTAGAGTGGTTTTGCATGTTTGCTTGTGTCAAAGAAAGTCACTTCTACTAATCCTAATGTATTACTCCAGGAGCGCTGGTCAGGATGAACTCAGTGTAAACCTTATACTAAGAAGGCTTATTCTTGTCATCTTGTACACGAAAAAAGATCTCTGAAGAAAAGAACCATTCTGTCATTCCGTTCACCATTTCTGGGCTTGTATCTTACTGTGCCCAAGGCCATAGAGGCAGTGCAGGGGCTTTGCAACAGTGTGCCAGGAGAAAGCATAAGAGAATTGTGCTGAACCATTTATTTGATTAAGTGTTTTAAAGCTTTTTAGTGTCTTTACATATCTGATTCTTCTCCAGAGAAATATCTCAGTTTTTGTGAGGCAGCAATGCCAGCGATGTCACCAAATCCAAACAAAAATATGAGTGGCTTCTCAGTTCCACAAAGTGTGAAAAGCATGATGTTCATGATGGTTTTTGGAAAAGCCTGGACAGAGTGTTGATCAGAAGCATGTATTTCTCGCAGGAGGCCTTGGACTGGCACTTGCTATCATTTTGTGAGGACATGTCCATGGCTGGATTCCTGGATCTGGCTAAGTCATATCGCCTGAAAGGTCAGACGACCGAAGAGCTTTGCAGGCATAACGCATCAGTAGCCTCTGCCCTTAGCAAACAGCAGGTGAGAGGAGAATTACAGGAGCTGCAATAACTTGTTTAATCTGGATCTGATGAGAGCGGTCACAGACTAAGAAAACAGACAGCACCAGCAGGCTTTGTGTGAAGGAAACCCATACATGGTTTAGTGTGTGCTCACTATGGGCTGGTTGGTTTGTTATAATGGAAAGAAGATTTCAGACAATGAATAATTCAGAAGAAGAACTAAGTTTTTCATTGGTGTTATCAGCAGAGGAAAGACAACAGCTGCAGTAGTGGCTTAAATGGGAAACTCCACTTTCCTGATCTTGTTTTGAGGCAAGGAGATTTGGCATCCCAAAGCTTTGCAGCTGTCAGCTCGTGTGTTCAGTCTTTTATAATCTTAACAACTACCATCAGCTCATGTACTAGAGTTAAACTGAGGAAGTATTATTCTGCTTTAGTTTTAGTGGAAACAGAACTGTACAACTATCAGCCTCTGCAAATCTCAAAAAAAATTTTTTGGCGAACATTCGTGTTGGATATTGCTCAATAAAGTGCTAGGTAACCATAGTGACACATATTGAAGGACAGTGCAAAAGCTGAGAAAAGTATAGGACAGCATTAGTTAGGATATACAAACATACAGCTGGCTTTGAACTTAAAAAAAAGTTCAGTTTATGTTTCAGGTGCACTTAATTTCAGTATGTATATGCCTTGTCGCCTGGCAGTGAATATAGTTAACTGTTTCTCGTTGTTTTACTGTCATTAGATTGCCCATTGCTGGCTTCTGTTGGGTACCTTGTACTCCAAGACCCTTGCAAAATCCAGCTTCCAAGTTCCTCGCAGAGTTTCAATGACGCCTACTGCTATTGACCCAGAGAAAGGTCATGCCAGGCTTGGTTCTCTATTCCCTTGAAGTAATCGTCATACCAGATTTCTATGCAAATGTGAGACACATTACAAGACAGTATGTCTGTGTTAGGTCCTGGTGCTATGTGTTACAAGATGGCTAGGGGGAAGGAGGGGAAAGTATGTGTGTGGATACTGGACAGCGAATGTGGTTTTATCAGGGAGGTGGGTGCATACCCTAGCATTTGTTGTGGAATGATAGTGCGAGTATGCATTTAACATATGTCAGCTGTAATTTCAACAGGCAAATTCTCTGTGAGCATTGCCACCCCAGATGCTGAGCAAAGCACAGTGCGCAGCAAACCTGACAAAGACAAAACTGGTGAAGTAAGCACAGGTGAGACTTCAAAAATATTACTGTCCATGTGTCACCTACCTAACTTTTCTCCCATATATATTTATCTACATTTAAAAAATAAATATTACTATCCATGTCTCACTTACCTAACTTTTCTCCCATATATATTTATCTACATTTAAAAAATAAATATTACTATCCATGTCTCGCATAACTTTTCTCCCATATACATATATATACATTTTTTAAAAATAAATATTACTATCCATGTCTCACTTACCTAACTTTTCTCCCATATATATTTATATACATTTAAAAAATAAATATTACTATCCATGTCTCACTTACCTAACTTTTCTCCCATATATATTTATATACATTTTAAAAATGAATATTACTATTCATGTCTCACTTACCTAACTTTTCTCCCATATATATTTATAGTGTTGCGGCAACTAAAAACATCTAATCTGAAGAAACAGTAAGCCAACTCCCCACAAATTGCGTTTCACGTCTTTATGCACCCAGTGTTATTATGCATTGTATTTATCAATATTTAACTGCAAATAAATGGATGTAAACTTTGATGCCAAACCTTGAAACCTTGATGGTCTCAGTTTTAAGAAATTGCTTAGGAAACCTTTTGGTGATATCTTAGGAACAGAAGAAGAATCTGATGGAGAGAGCTCAGAATATGAGAAAAAAATGTCTAACATAGCGCGTGGATATGGCACTAGTGGAGACTTCTTTTTTGGAGATGGTGACACTGATGTTGTGCCGTATACCCTGGGTATTAATGTCCATTCTACTGGGGAGGTAAGCCATCCTCTTGCTAATTAGAAAAGATTTTAAAAGGCGCTGATACATGTAGTAGACTTGGCTGGATATGCATGGCTTATAGTTGTGTTTGCTTAACCCTGTCAACCAGTCATTGTTTTGTTTTAGACCTAAAATGTGGCAGCAAAGTTTTAATTAATTTTAGTTTTACTCTTTCTTTTTGTGCATCCTGTACACATGCACAAGAGCTTGGATCTGTGGACACTTGGAGCTATGTGACATAAATCTTTCCAGCTGGTAAACGAATGAGGAACAAAAGCAACTTTTACAGGTCTGCTCAAATCAGAAGTTTCGTAAAGTATTTGCCACATTAGAAGGTGATTTCTGGAAAGGCACACTACATTGGAGAACTGCTATTGTACTTAGTATTGTGTAATGGACTTGTCCTTCAACAGGACTGGAGTCATCTACCTCCAGAGGCTTTCCAGCCACGCCATGAAATAACAGGACACACAACTCCTCCAGATCGCTTTGATGGAGCTGATCACGATGCCTTGCATATAGCAGCAATAGAATCTGACATCACCATTCCCACGCCTACTGAAGCAGAACTGAAAGAACAATATTTTGATTTGCATATTGACTTGTCATCCCTGCCCAGCGGCCAAGTTGATGATGTTACGCCTACTGTTGTTGAACAAATCCGCAACTTTGCTGAACAGGCAAGAACTTAAAAGACATTCATTGTTGTTATCTGATAGATAAACTCTTTGAAGAGAAGAGAGCTTTGATATACAAGTCCAATTAAATCAATTAAAAATTTGGAGAATAGTCGTGTAATTTGTTGCATTGTAGTTGGGGTTTTTTTTTTTTTAGGAGTTACTGTAGACTCCAAGGGGGAGATGATTTATCAATGGGGCATAAAGCATCCATTCTGTATGACAAGAGGGGTTTTGTAGGTTAATTGGAATGACTTTGTGATAATGGCATATTTAAAAAACCAGGGAGAGTTGATTTTCAAAATAACCCCAGTGCTTGGCAAGAGGTCTCCATCTGTCGCTTATGTAACCAGTTCACAAGTAAAGAGGTTCAGTCATTTTTGAAATCATATGATCATATCGTTCAAGGTTCGGCCTGCTAAGGCAGCCAAACATCAGTCAATGGACTGGCTGGATTATACATCAAATGGTCATTCTGGATTTAGTAAACTACTGAAAACGAACCCTTTTCACAATCACCGAACTCCTGTTTATTTTCTTTAGTGCTTCTGGAAGTTTTTAAAACCAAATGTCAAAATGATCCTCTAGGCTGAAATCTGAGTCATTTTGTAAAATGCAGAGGTCAGCCCAAGCAGCTTCTGGTGTTACTTGGCCAAATGTTAAAAAATCTGTGCATCATTGTCATGCATGGCTTTAAAATCTCTGCATCATTCTTGACTTTTGTGCATAAATTACCCCCGATTGTGCGTTGTCTTGAGCTCTGGTTTATTAAAATATTTTTCATTTCTTCACTTTAGGAGGGTAAAACTTTTTTCATGGTTTCAGGGGGATGTGCAGACTTGTGTGTCCATGCTGATTGTTTTGGGTGATCATGTCCGCTCCCATATTGACGAAGAAAGCCAAGAGAACTGGATCCTCAACTACATAGGTCAGTTTACTATGTAGCTTCATGGTGCTTACATACTTGCTGATGTAATACCAAAAAACAGCAGAAATATCAAAATGCTAGACAGTGTCTTTGATTTTATTCCTGTGGAAATGAATGAGTCTGTTGACTCTGTTCTGTGACCCACTTGTTGAGACTTTTGTTATGTGGCTTGTGTTATGTTTGTCAACAGATTTGTTAGGACGTTTTGAACTGTGGCCACTGGCCAATGAGATAATCTCTCTCAACCACCTGCCGCAAGTGAACCAGTTAAATCAAGCATCTACTACCATTCACACAGCTTGTCCTCAGTGCTCACGCTTCATGGAGCGTACTGGCTGGCTGTGTGATCGCTGCAAGATGCGCACTAACCTATGCAGTATCTGGTCAGTACCTTTGTCAATCAAATACTGTGCATGGGTAGCAAAGCAGCTGACATTTTGGTCCTTTGTTAATTTAATTGGAACAGCTAAAAAGGAAAGATAGTATGTCCTTTTGCATTAAGTCTTCAGTCTTGCATGAGAAGTCTTTTAAACAAATTTGAGGATTTTGTTTTTGGTGGGGGCAGGGGGGTGGGTCTGAATACTAGTGTGATAATGGGAAGTTGTCTTTTATCGCCTGCTGCCTGTACATGACTAGTTGTTATCACATATTTCTACATACATGCCTGATAAGTTCTGAATGTAAAGACAAAGATTCATTTTAGAAATGGTGCTGTTTGATCTTCAACAGTCACTTGCCTGTGAAAGGAGACTGGGTCTGGTGTCAAGGATGCTGTCATGGTGGTCACATGCAACACATGCGTGAATTCTTTGAACGTTACACTGTTTGTCCAGCCGGGTGTGGCCACCACTGTGAGTATACATGAGCTGTGTGGGAGCAACACTCAAGAACCTGGCCAACGAAACAGTCCTGCCAAAGACTGGGCTGAACCATGGCAAGCAATTCACAGGTCGGTGGGGAACTGGCAGGAGCTGTATTGACGAGTGTAAGGACTTGTACAGGAGCTGGTGAAGACAGAACCATGATACGAGTAACAGACCAGTCAGAGCAGAAGCTGGTGGGAACATGTGAAACCACTGCAGTTACAAAGACGGTACCTGAGGATGCCAGACCTGAGGAGGAGGGGGGGAACATGCTGTAATTGCAGTGCTGTATTCATGACTGTGGCAGAGGATGTTTTCTTGAATTCATGCTTGCATGAGTGCATCTCTTCTGTTGTGTTGCCAGGAAAAAACATACATTTTTTCAACAATATTGGTTTTGTTTTGTTGATGAACTGTGCATTTCAGAAAAAAAATTGACATCTGAGGGAAAAAATTGTTGGGGGGTGGGGTGTATGTGTGTGATATTTGGTACCCGGAAGGGTAATTAGTTGACCAAAGGAGTCCGATCAGAAAGTTGTACACATTGTTACGAGCTGAGAATGGTTTTATCTTTGATAGGAAAATTGGCCACCTGGTGTGCTGTCAACAGACACGTTTCTTCTGCAGCTTGTTCTTTGGCGGGTGTGTGTGTGTTTGAGATGGGTAAATGTATGGTATGCTATTAACCATAGTTTTTTTCTCAGACACAATGCTTTTAAAAATGGCCTTTTATTTCCTACCTTCTTTGGTAGACAGGGGTTCATTATCCCTCAAACATATCCATTGGAGGTTATTATTTTGATTATTGGGTTTGTAATGCAGTGAGATTATATATTTACCTCATCTCAGTCATTTATAGCAGTGTGATGCCTCCAGTCTTTGGTGTAACAGTTTTCTCTGATGCTTGGTAGCTTGCACTTTCAGGACCCCCACCCCCACCAAAGTATTATGGCACGTTGGAACCACATGAAGTTTGACCATATAATACTATGGTAACATTAAAAATACAGCATACACAAGCGAGTTTTTTTTTCTTGGTTTTATTACTTTTAATATCTCAGTTTTCTCAGCATGGTAAAGCAAAACCCCCAAAAATCCTTACTGGTGTGAAACATATCAAATCGTTTTAAATTACTCGTGGTTTTTGTGAAATCTGATTCAAACTGCTTTCTCAACATTCAGCTATGACATTCTTCAGCAGCCAGCTAGAACTAAAAAATGTCAAATCAGTTTCTCGTTGAAACTGTCTTGCATACTAGTACTACAGATACACATCATGACATAGATATACATTCAGGTTAAAATAGTTTACATTTGTACACATTTGAAGTGAGCAATGCAGCACACATCACCTTTGTTCCTGTCTCCCAACAGCTGTATTCGACATGTACTCTTTAAAAAAAAAAGTTGGCAAAAAAAGAAAATCTGTGACACAATGTCTAGTTACTATAGCACTATATTACATTTAAAGCCTATTTTCCCCACTCTGGAAAACAGCAGTAGAGGCCTTTTCAACTGCATCCATCTTCTATTCAAAATGGCAAAGAACATAAACAGCAGTAACTGGATTTGAAAAAAATCCAATGCTCAAGCAGAAATAATAAAAAACAAAATTCCTTTTATAAATCCAGTCTAGTACAAAATATATTAACCTTATGCTAGAACTCTGAAGCAAGGAACCAAACGAGATTCAGGGTTTTGTTAATTGTAGAGAAGCAGCATGTAAGAATCTTCTTTTGCAACATGTGTCTGATTTTAAGTACGTACCTCACTAGTAACCAAACCACAAATCCTACTGTTTTTCTTTTTTTTTTTTTGCATCTTTCCTTACCAGTTACAAGGGTGGGGGTAGGGGTGGGTGGGATGGAGACATTCCTCAAGCCTACCATCTTGGTGCTAAAATATTTTGCCATGTATACAGGTACACTACTGGAAAATCACAACACAATGGCAAAATCTTGGCAGTTAGATAACCCTTCCAATTGCACACTCAACAGTTGCGTGAATGCCTGACTCGGATAAAATTAAGATACTTGGACACTAACGCTCATTAAAAAATATAGAGGTCTTACCAACCTGAAAATACACCAGTGAAGGCATGTGAGAAATTGTACAGCAGGCAATGAACAAATATGATGTGACAAGCCAACCATAGACCCACACCCCCAACCATGTGTTTTTGTGGGGGAGGGGGGAATGTTTGAATGGACTCCTGTCACAATATATAAAGGGGCTTCCTGCGCTGATCAACATTTTGTTACATGCAAAATGCAAATGTTACAGATGAAGAGTACCAGCAGATAATCAGTAATGGAGGCTAAAAGAATGTTCAAGCTGAAAATTATGCCACCATCACCCAATCACAAAAACTGTGGTTCATGCCACTCTACCTTTTGCAGTAAATACGCAAACCTTAACTACTATAGAAACATGTGCCACAGAATTAGAACAATGGTGCATAGCCTTTAATCCTATATGTTTCACAGTCTTACCACTTACAAAGCAATCACACATCTGTGGTCAGAGTCAAACACTTCACAAATATCATACAGGTACTTCATAAATTAAACATATAGATGAAATAATACTTATTTCCATCTGAGGCTTCAAACTTCATATACATGGGCTGGTATTCAAGAAGCAGTTTTACCCAGCAGTTAAGCCTACCCAGACTGGGTAAATAAGCCACCCACTGGGAAGTGCAATCTGAAGTTGTTCATGGCCTTAAGTCTACCCAGCGGGTGACTTATCGGAGGCATCTCCCACTGGTAATTACCTACCCAAGCTCTGCCAATGACGATAAACAATGGTGTTTGTGTTTGTCAACATATACTACATTCAAAAACCCCTAGTGTTTCATGATTTAGGCACTACTTGCATTTGTTTAATATATTACAACTATACGACTATCATATATTACTACAACTCCACGACAGTCATAAAGTGACAAAAAATAAACTTTGAACTGAACAAATATACCTTTCACACATCGCTTTGTTGACTGGTTTGTTGATAACTTTTATCCAATAAAAAAATTAGTGACTGCTCAGTTGCTATTGTCTCACATAGTGCCATCCATAAGTGACACACTGCCCTACTAAATGGGTGGTGGCCAGCAATTCTCAAAACAAGGCAGATGTGCTGTTGCTTACACAGCCTTGATACAAACACCACGCATACGCATACTTCTGCTCAATGTAGCAGATTGCACGAAATGAACCAGTCAGATAGTAACCTACAGCATCTCAATGGCTTGTGAATACCAGGTGAATTTACCCATTGGTCAGTGTCTACCCACTGGGTTCACAACTAAGCAAGGGAAGTTCAACCAGCAGGCAAACTGACTGTGATCATAAATATGAACCAAGGATCAAAGCAAGAAAGCTGTACGGTGAAAATGGATCTGGATAACGGAAACAACTGCAGGGTGAAAGTGGACTGGTGTGCACCAACTGAAAAGTTTTATTTGTAGCTCTAAGCGAGGGGAAAAAACCCACACCCTCCTGAAGAAACCCCACATTTTCCATATTTCATACTTTTACTCATCAGTTGCATTATGGCTGTCCCATCTTGCTCATTGCTGTGTGCAGAAAAAAATCCTTAGAATTGCCCAACAAAACAAACTATCCATAAGGCAGAAGATCTGCTTAATCAGACGTGGAAAGTTACCTTCTGCCTTAAATGAAATTGGAATTTCAATCAACATAAAACACAAGAACCTTCACCCTGTACAGGGTTGCTGCAATTAAATGGTTTCAAGAATTCTCCCCAAAACTACACCACTTCCTCCCCCCCCAACCCCAAGACTAGTAAACTGTTACTATCAATATAAATAGAACAAGGATACCTTGACAAATCACATCTGAAAATGGTTGTAAAAGTCTGCAATTGTTTTAACATGTCATCTTGTTGCACCGAGGCAAGAAATCGCTTCCAGTCCAGTAAAAGTGACATGCAGAATCACCTGTCCCTGATAAATCAGATCTCTGGCAAGTCCAATAAAGACTTGACAGCACATCACAAGCGCACAAGGAAAGCAGTCATGATGTGGATCCAGTGAAGAAATAAACACCATGTGTTACTTTGGTAGTGCAGTCCTGTTACCAGTACAGCACAAATAAGAAAATGACTTTCCCAAAGCTGATTAAACTGATTACAAGACCTTATACACAGTGATGTGTCAAAATGTAAAGTTTTTATGCTGGAATTCTTCATTACTGGTCAACTTTATTACATGGTAATAAATCCTCTGCACAACTCCCTTGTCATTTACTTTCATTTGCAGATGCCCTGTGACCAAACACTGAGCTAGGCCACCATTCATCTGCCATGCCCTCCTAAGTAGACGATCACAGTGTGGTCCAGCTTGTGAAAGGTGTCTTAATAACCAGGCAAGACAATTTTTCTCCCATCACGACAAGGGTTTATATCACTCCTCTTTGGGTTTTGATGCCTCCTTATCCACATCATGCTGCACAAAGACGTACACAAATTCATCACAAAAACATAAAAGATGATTAACAGTTGCAAATTTTTGTGCTATAATAGCACTGTAAACGTCACTGGTTACCATCTTCCATGCCCTTAACTTTATTAAACCTCAATGGAGAGATTTTTCATACACATTTCAATGATGCATGCACCTGCACAGTCTCACTCATCTCTCGAAGTAATGCAAGCAAAGATCAATATGCGCACTTCACACTTGGTAACACCTCTTCCTTTGTCCCATTCCAACCCATCATGTTACTGTATGCCAACATCACACCCCAACTTAATATACTATTTATCAACTTGCAAAGAACTCTTTCTTTTTCAATTGGGAAATTGTGGCAACCATGAAGATTCATATCCCAGTCATAAACAAATATTTTACTTTGAAAGCACACTTACTGCTGCAAGTTGTCGACCAATGTTTCCCATTGTAACACCACCGGAGAAAAAGACACAGGGCAACCAGGAACGAACAAACAGGAAATCTGGTTCTGTGTACCTGTTAAAAAGACCCGACCCCAAAAAATTGTAACGTGCAGATGATGGGAAGCAACATTTGCTTACTTGCACATTATCTTTTGCACAGCCACACAAGTAAAAGCTTACCTTAATAATTACTGATATTAATTTTATTGCTTTTCCAATATTTTAGTTACAAAAAATATTATTGAATTCCATAAGTGGAATGCCTGAAGTAAGTATCTAAGAAACATATTATAACAAAATCCTTGCCTCTTCACTATAACTATTAAAACTGGAGTTTTATCCTTCTCAAATATGCCCCTTGATTTTCAAGTATGTCAGGTGTGTTAAAATGCAGGCACCAAAAGCTATTTCCCAGCCAGTTCCTCTTTGAAAATATTAAATGCAAGAGAGAAGCTTGACTTCCAAACATGCATTTGAACAATAACTGCACTGACCTGTACACATCGTTGTAGACTAGAAGCTGTGTTATAAATGTTGCTAGCACAGCAATGCCCACTCCAAGGCCGAATCCACTGCGTGATCGGTCAAACAGCCACCACAAGCCTATTGACATTGCTGCTAGGCTTACCGATAGCTGAACATTGTTGGCAAAGTCAATTTTCTTTATGTAATTAAGGAAAAAAAACAGTGGGACATGCATGGATATATGCAAAAAATGTAATTATGAACACTGTTGTCTTGACTGATGTAAAATTAAAAAAGAGTAAACCTTCAACCTGATGACTTATTTATACAGGTATGGGTTCACTAACATGCCCTGTGCAGTTGGTGCATAAAATCAGAAAATGTCCCATTGAAATTTCCTGAAATTCGATTTTAGGTGCTTGTACACCATGCAGTATCTGTATGCATTGGAAGATCATGACTGAAAATGCCAGCTGAAATACCTCTGCGTGCAAGAACTTTGCTTGAACAACGAAGAAGTACACGTTATACCAGTGCATGGAAAAGCTTGGAGGTTGCAGGTGTGTGATGCAGGAAGTGAATCAGAATATCACCTAAACCCAAAAGCGCCTCACTCACCTAGAGAATACGCTACAAAATGCCAGACTCTCCTCATTCGTGAATCATGCGAAATCATCACACGGTAGAAGCACTGTCCCACCAAACCAACACACACACACACACAGAGTCACTTGCGAATGCCTACCTAGCATCATGGGTTTGAGTTTCATACAAATGTGAAGAAGTCAATAACTGGTTACTAGAAGCTGAAGTCGGCTGATCATAAACATGACACATGTATGTCTTCCTTAAATCGTCATTTTGTTATTTTAATTTTTAATTTGTGAAACTGTAATATTTTTCATTATGTTAGATGCTACTGCTTGTCACTGACAAAGTATTGGCCCATCAATTTGTGGTTGAAGGGGCCCTTTTCTGTCAAGCTGATCTCTGTTTGTACATAATAAAAAGTTCACAGGTTGGAAATATTAAAGAAAAATGATTGCTACAAATAAAAATATAGTCACACTGTCAAGTAACATAAGATCCTCAACTACACCATCCGACATCATTGCCAACAACAGTTGCATAACAATTTAACATGTAACATGTTGACTAAAAGTAAAGGATACAGCACTAGCATGGTTGATTCCAACAAAGACAGCCACACAGCGCATGACACTAGACCATTCCCCTTTGATGTGCATGTCCTCCCCTAGATGCTTATCCAAACAAGGATACAACAGGCCTATAACAGCTGCAACAGAGTAAACATTTGTTGAAGGAACTTGTTTCAATGCAAGATTACACACAAGCTCCTGAAAATTTAACAGGCTAGGTAAAGGTAGCTGTCTACAGTTTTCTAGTCCATCCACTCGCCATTTATAGTTTATAACTTCACAAGGAACTGATGGTCAGCCTGGTGACAGACAGAACAGGCCAGCGTGAGTGCATCATTTTGAGGGGTTAGGAACCGGATAAAAATTCTCACACTAATGTATAAATGTATTAATGGCCTACGGGATGCTTTAGCTTTTACTAGTGTATGTTGCTCCATGGCTAACTGTATGCACCAGCAAACTGCAAGGCATCGACTCTTTAAAAGGGGAAGTAACAAGCTTTGACTTTGTGGTCCAACTAGTAGAATGTGTTTTGCTGACAGCTTGTGCTGATATTAGTCGATCCTGAAATGATCTACTAAAATTTGCAAGCTTTATGTGATCAGTTGAAGTTTAAACATGTTAACAAGAACAAATGAGGACAGAGCGCTATAAAATCGTCAAACGACAACCCCAACAAAGTCAGCGCTAGACACAACCGTATGCTGACGTATGCAATCAAGGGAGCCTATCGTACCCATACACGTAGCAAAGAGAGAGTCGAAAGTAAGGAACGTGGCAGATCTTCAAAAAAAGATCTGCCATCCCTTTCTTTTAAATGACCCTAGTCTTCACACGGCTAGCCCCTGGTGTACCACGTGTGCATACAGCGAATCCCTAATTTATATCGTCAGCTCGCTCACATGTTAACAAGCATAAGATCTCTTAGCTAAAAGTAAAACAGCATTCTTTCATTGTTGGTTCTTATTCTCTAATTAGCTTGACTAATGGATCACTGATCACTCTTAAAGGGGATACACACACACTATTCAAGCAAACAGAAATATTGTCTGGGTTTTGCCTTATACTTGTGAGCATTGTTCTGATGGGATCAACATCATAATCAACTTGAATGATCAGCTGTCCAAATGATTGATCAAAGGGGAATTGTTGAACTGAGTGGCAATGCTTTACGGCAACTTAACAGCTATCTCCATATCAAGAAGGTTGCTTGACTAGGTATAAGCTATTCAAGTTCTATATATCTTACCTGCAGCAATTCCACAGCTTGGCGCCAGCCACCATGCTGATGAGAAGAGAGATGCAAGCATCTCTTGCGGAAAGACAGTTACCTGTCGTTGTACTTGCAGTATGTTAAGTACAAGGAAGAAAAATACTCCGAGTGTAAATAATACTACACCACGCAAGATCAGGCACTTTGCTGACACCATTTTGAAAAGTCTTTGGTTAAATAATTTAAAATCTGGCAACTCCGAACAGATGGACCTCACTGCAACACAGAATGAAACACAGATGGTTACCGTAAAATTATAACTGTTAAAGCTTGAAAAAATTAAACCTCGATCGGCTAACCAACAACGAATAATTTTACTGACGTTTGACCTAGTTCATTCTGAGATTCAGATTGGAGATTCCATCACTTCACAAGAGAATTGCACCTCCAAATTACATTCCACTACTGTCGGTTTCCCATGCCTTTTTGTGCTCCCATAACAAATGATTTAATGCTAAGCAGTTTATCTCTCAGAGAATTTATGCTCTCGCTGTGAATGCAGTGTAACTGACTATCTCACAAACTGATAACAAAACATCGATGCTGTAATTGTAAAACAAATTTGTAATCACTAAATCAGCTGCTTGATTTCGAAACAGCGCAGAAGAACTTTTTATACCGGGAATAAATGTAAGTATATAAGACTCACCTATTGCGGAGACGGAGCTAAACAGTCCTGTCTCGACTCGCATCTGAACTAGATCTACACTTCATCTTTCCACTGCAAAATGAAAACAGAAAGCCATAGGGTGATCCTGCAGTCGGACGAGAGTTTCGACGTCAACTGCCTCGGCTGACGAGTTTCAACCAATCATGGTGCTCCTACTCTAGGTAGCGCTATCACGTGGCCGCTGCTGCCATGTCATGAAAGAAATCGGTCAGAGCAGAGATAAGGAGTCTTATACATACTCCTTATCTCTGGTCAGAGGTTCTCTGGGCTGTGACCTAGAAAAAAGAGGTCGGGATTCCCCGCGAGAACTTATCTGTCACATGACCTCGGTGAAAATGGCTGCTTCAGTCTTTGCAGGGCGATCAAGAAGTGGTTCATCAAAACTGCCTGTGCAGATCGATGCTGATGGAAATGAAGCAGAGGCAAGATAATTTTTTAAAAAATGACTTGAAGCATGCACTAAAGCATGAAGGACATATCTTTTACATACCCCCTTCATGGGGAGGTGTGTCCCGTACAACACAAAATAAACTACAAATCCAATGACTAGTACTTTTTAGTAGTACTCACTATATATGACGGTAACTGTAATATAGGAGTATACAGTCGATGTCTCTTAATAAATGAAGTCCTTCATGGATGTGGTGATTACTCTTGTGTTGATGTGTTGGTCTGCGAAGTTGTATATGTTTCAGTACAAGTGTTGGTGTGAGGAAACGCTGTTTAGTGTTCACTAAGCTCTAACATAAAGTCTAAAAGAGGATAATTATATAATATACGGTTATGTTGTGGGGCATGAGGTAATGTAAGATCCTGCCTTTCTTAGTTTGTCTTGCAACCAGAGCCCAACATTAAGGTTTCTTTAACAGTGCTGCATGCTGAATAACATTAATTCTATTTTATTCATGTTCTATTTGACTTATAAATATAGTTTATGAATTCTAACAATGGATGACAAAACAGGTTGAAACTCGTGAAGATGAGGAACAAAATGTCAAACTTCAGGAAACAATTGAACTTCTCTTGGCTGCTGGTTATTTTCGGGCTCGTATCAAGGGACTGTCTCCATTTGATAAGGTAAAGATTGATTTCTGTAAACAACTGTTAATCATTTTGTTTTGAACAGTGCAGGAGGGCAGGTGAAAATAAAGCAATTGCAGAAACCATCACCTATATCCATGAATTAATCTTGTTCTTATGATAGTCTTTATACAACAACAGTCAATGCGTTCACTGTGAAGCTGTGTGAAGTTAAATGACAATAAAATAATGAATACACTTTCATGGCAAGATAATTCTGTACAGTCTTAAATAAAATAGCAAAAACTGTAACTCATGCTGACTTTCTTTTCAGGTTGTGGGTGGAATGACGTGGTGTATAACAACATGCAACTTTGATGTAGACGTGGACTTGCTGTTCCAGGAAAACTCCACCATTGGCCAAAAAATGTTAGATATGCTAGCACATAATAGATCATTTTGAGTATACAAAGGAAAAATAAAAAGGAAAATTTAGAAAATAAATTGGTATATGCTTATAGGCATGCATAGAGTTACTTGGATGCATACACACATTTAACTAATTTAACAACTGATCATGTTTCTTATGTTAGAATATTTGAATTCTGTACTTTTTCAAAGCTTGAAAGAGTCAGTGCATCATTTTTGCTTAATGTGTTTATCAGTTTGTCATGCTGTGGAAGTAAACTACCCTGTAGATGGCGGCAGAAAATATGTTTTGTGTTGCTTCATATTTCAGAGCTCTGACAGAGAAGATTGTGGCAGTATTGCCTAAAATGAAATGCCCTCATAGAATCGAGCCTCACCAGATCCAGGGGTTGGATTTCATCCATATCTACCCTGTTGTTCAGGTGAGCTCAAGTGCATAAGCAGATGGGTGGGTGGGGGCTCTGTCTGTGTCTTTGTTTTAACGTTTTCTCCTGTGTGTTTATTAGACTCTTTAAACTGCAACTTTTCTATCCACATTTACTAGACTGTTTAAGACAAAGCTTTTCTGTCTGTGTTTATTCAACTATTTTAACAGTTTATTAGACTGTTTAAATTAAAGCTTTTCTGTCTGTGTTTATTAAACTGTTTAAACTGTGGCTTTTCTATGTGTTTATTAGACAGCTTAAACTATAGCTTTTCTATGTTTCTTAGACTGTTTAATTAAACTGCCTTTTTTTCTCTCTGGACAGTGGCTGGTGAAACGTGCAATAGAGACAAGGGAAGAAATGGGAGACTTTATCCGTGCTTTTTCTGTCTCTCAATTTAGCAAACACCATTCAACTCCAGAGGTATGGGTTATGAAGATTATTTCATGAATGACTTGAGTGAGGTAATTGTGATAGTAATAGGAGTGAGTTATTTTCATAGAGGTACTTTTGGGGTCATGACAGATGTCTATCAGTTTGCATTGGAAAGGCCAAGTTTTTCTGAGATTTTTGTTTTTATTTACTATGTTATCTAGGAGTTATCTAGCAGTCTTGAAATCTGAGTAAGAACAGAAAGTGACTGCACAATGTTGAGAACTCAACAGATCTATGCATAGGGGTCACCCTTGCTGTCGGTAGCTAATTTATCTTTAACTGATAAGAAATGAAAGAGAACTGTCAGACAGTTTGATATGAGGTTAAAGCTCATGTTGGCTTAATGTGCATGATGAAAATTGTGCAGTGATGGTGACTTCAGTTTTGTAGTATTAGATAGAGGTGTGATGTGAGGGATGGGGGGAGGGTGATGTGTGGTTGGTTGATAGATGGTTACATGTTACATTTACAATATCATTAAGAAAGGAAAAAGAAGGATGGAATAAGCGAGGGAGAACAGCAGTTAACGAACAGAATTAAATTTGAATAGAGTGAGATTTCTTTTTAGAGGATTATATATCACCTTTACCTATACTGCAAAATCAGCACTGACTGTAGTTTACACCCCCTCCCCCCCAGGTTCAAATTTTTTTCAGCCAGTAATAACGCACTGCATTATGCTATCTTAGTATCTGTGTATGCTGCACTTAAACAACCTGCTGATTTAAGCGGGTTTCTGTTCACCTTCAGTAAACAATAGAAGTTTTAACCACCTTTTTGTTTGGGGATGAGGGTGGGGGGTAACATATCAAGCATATGCAGCTGTTTCAAAAGTGTGACTTATAATGTTTTCTTTTACATGTAGCTATGAGTGACAAACTGGGTGAAGAAAAGTAACTTTAGTGCTGGTTAACCAAAAAAAAAAAAAAAGGAATTGTATTCAAACACTTGATAACAAAGTTCAGGTAGGGGAAGGGATGACTAAAGTATATCCTTGGATTTTATTTCTCCAAGGTATGCGTATTTGCAATTTGTACTTGTACTTTTCACAGCACATTGTGGAAATTACTTTTTGCAGGATGTAGCATTTGAAGCTGTCAAGTCAAGAGCAGTTGCAACAGTAAACTCTGTGAAGGTAGGGGAAACTACTTGATGGAAGCATCTTTCAGATAATGTAGCTTCACAAGTTTAAAGAACAGACGAGGAATGGATGCTGTCTGTGGATCAGATCTGTGAGATGCTCAAGTAGGGAATAAAAATTACCATCCAGTTAATGTTGTACGAAAGATAAATGTTTGTGGAGAAAATTAAGCTTTTAAAAGATTAACTCACAGAAGCTGGATTCCTGCGGTGTTATTAATGACTGAGCTTCACCAATGAAAAGCAAGAGGACACAAATATAGCCAAACACTTTAACAAGTTATGATATTTATTCTGTAAATATACATTCATAGCTTGTAAAAGACATTAAGATTAGAAAACTTAGACTTTTGATAGGGAAGACACGTTCATTTGTTTGATCCAGAAAGA
This sequence comes from Lanistes nyassanus, assembly GCA_004794575.1. Taxonomy (NCBI): domain Eukaryota; kingdom Metazoa; phylum Mollusca; class Gastropoda; order Architaenioglossa; family Ampullariidae; genus Lanistes; species Lanistes nyassanus. The sequence goes on along the minus strand of SMGT01010510.1, from coordinate 19,465 downwards.
CCAGAAGTTGTAAGGACTAAAATAAGGTAAGGTACTTTCTTGGCAAGCATAATTTTTTCACTTGTTACTTTTCTATATTTAAAAAAATTCGTTCAGGATGTCTATAAACCTCAGCGCCGCTACAAGCGTCACGATGCAGATAAGCTTCACGATGAAGAAACGAGGGTACATTCAACACTTCTAGAATATGGGAGGTATTTCTAATTTAGTGTTTTCAATTTTAGTGCACTTAGAGTTTTTCTTTAGGAGAAAACTTGACACTGAAAGATTGTTCTAGAGTTAAGAAAATATGTAAAGAGGAATAATCTGGACAAAAACTTATAGAATAATCACAGGAGGAAATATCATTACTGCCTAGTTAATTTGATGTAAGATTTTAAAAATCTGTTCTTTAGAATAAAACGGTGTATAGATGTCATACACCTTAATCTTTGGCATAGGGACATGAAAGAATGACAACAAGAATGACAGAAGAACAAAAAAGAACAACAAATCACAAAACACTGTGAGAAAGAGAGCAGACCAACAGCAGAATGCATTTGTACTTGCATGCTGCCTCGAAGCTGCCACTATCCGTTTCTGTAATCAGTGTAAAACAGAAGTAATAAATATATATTGAGAGCTTCCTTCTCCATTGCTTAATTCCCTTGTCATAAATCTGGGTCAGCATTTACAAAAATATGCTGCTAGCATGCGTGGCTGTGTGAAGAGCATGTGATGCTGTCTAGCACAGGAGCAGCAAAGTAAAACCATACTTTAACTTATCTAAAGGGGTGATAAGACACAGGTGCAAGAGTCAGCAGTTGATTTCAGTGCTATGTATCTAGAATCAAAAACCAGTATAAAGACTGACATAAGAGAGCCAAAAACACCCAAACTAAAGAAAAAAGATACTGAAGTACTCAAGGACAGACTGAAACAGAAAGTGGACAAGGTCACGTTGGGGTTCAAAAGATGGCACATTATCTCAGGAATGACTAAAATAAGAATTTTCAGTGACAAGACTTTTTCTGGTCAGAACAGTGACATTTAGCAGAAGCAAAGAGAGGTACAGTGGTAGGTCAAGATAAAGACGTAGTTTTTAATCTTAAAGATCTACAAAGTAGGAATTCAAATACATGTATACAAGTAGAGATGAAGAAAGATGAACGTTTTCCTTAGTAGCTCATCATGGAACAAACATTGTTAAGGGCTTTATTATTTATAATATATAAATTTACAATTTTCCAGGCGCTATGGAGTTGGGCGGTCAGAGGAGGAGGTTTGTTTCTGAATTTGAAATTGGCTTGAGCAGTACATGTTACTGGCATTTGGATTGTTTGGTTGGTTGGTTGGTTTTTGATAGATTCTTTTCACATGTACATGCTTGAATTTTGATACTGGTGGGAGTAATTAGTTACAGTGCTTATTGTTAAAGAATTAATTTTCCATCTGGCAGTAAATTTTGTACTCATGCTTTTTGTAAGTTTCCAGTTTTAGAGTGCACCTTAATTTTTAACTTATTAATGTCAGCATTTAAAGCTATCCATGAACTATTTCACTGTTCACTTGCTTATGACAGTAAATTTTAGTTTGATAATTTTTCTCGTGAGAAAGAATCATTAAGCAGTTGTTGTCGAAGGCAGAGTGATTTTGTGACAAGCACATCATGAAATTTTCATCAGGATGAAGAAAAGGCTGGCAAGAAGAGAGCTGCTGCTGCAGGTTTAACAGGGAAGGAAGGAGAGGAGGCTGACCTTCAAGAAGAGGAAGAGGTTCGTTGTCCTTTTGTCACGAAAAGAATGTGATCGTGTGAAAGGTACGTAGAAAGAGACGGTGCAAGAGCAAAGGATGATGATTGCCACTGTCATGATGGAAAGCAGTCATTGTGCCACCTCAGTGACTTCAGATCTTTCAAACAAGCTTGAGAATTAGCTGAACAAAATGAAAACATGATCAAAGGCGCAGGGCCAAATGTAAGTCAGACAAGAGAAAACCACTCTGTATTTGCCACCAAGTGCAACATATTCTAGCCAAGCAGGTCACGTTAAGGAAAGCCTTTATGTGTGTCCTTTTTTTTTTTTTTTTTTTTTTTGCAAAATCAAATGGAATCACAACCAATTTTCACCAGTTCATCTATATTTGATCATTACAGCGTCGAATAAAGGCTTTGATGAGCGGCATGTCTGCAGCTGGCATGCAGGAGGTGAGTTAACTTACAAAAAAGTTAAAGAGACTATAAGAAATGTGTTTTCATTGGCTAATTTAAACTAACAAGTTCATTTCAATCTTGTGTTGAAAGAATATTTCATTGTTGCTTTTCACATTTTTTTGCTTTGGTTTAAACTGTCTAGAAAAAGTTGTGCATATTTTTATGCTTCATTTTTGAGAATATTTGCATGCTTATGCTGTTTGTATTAGGCTGTGATTTTTACTGCCACTTAGTTTTTATTCAGCTTGATGTGTTTTCATTTTTAGCTGTGACACTGTAGTGATGAGTGAATCTAAACCCCAGGGAAAAAGAGAGGTAGGGGTGGTTATATTTCAGTGGATGGTGGGCAGAAGGGTAGGGTGGGGGACTGTATGCATGCCTGCATAGTGATGCATGTATAACAGAGAGTGTTGTGAAGATGTTTTTGCCTTCTGTAGTGGGAGAGCTTACCTCAGTCGTTTATACCTGTGCATGACAGGCCTGACTTGTTGTTTTGTTTGCATTTTTATAATTTTTTAGTCTTTTTTTCACCCTCATAAAATAATTTTTCACGCTGCTTTAAAAACCATCTCACGCCTTTTCAAAAATGATAAGGTATTAGTATACTTTAATACTTTAAAGTATTAGTAGAAAAAGGACTTGCATACTGTACAGGAACACTTTAAAGTGCTAGTAGAAAAAGAACTTGAAGAGCAGCTTTGCATACTGTACAGGAACACTTTAAAGTGCTAGTAGAAAAAGAACTTGCATACTGTACAGGAACACTTTAAAGTGCTAGTAGAAAAAGAACTTGAAGAGCAGCTTTGCATACTGTACAGGAACACTTTAAAGTGCTAGTAGAAAAAGAACTTGAAGAGCAGCTCTGCATACTGTACAGGAACACTTTAAAGTGCTAGTAGAAAAAGAACTTGAAGAGCAGCTCTGCATACTGTACAGAAAATGAACTTACACAGCTTTCCAGAAGAGGCTTTGCTGGGGATTTCACACATGAGAACAAAACTTATGCTTGTGAATGTCTGCTGCTGCTTGACTTCCTTTGTAGCATCTCAACTTCTGGTCAACTTACCTGACACCAAAGATTATAGATCCATGGATCTTTAATCTTTGTGTACACTATGTTGGCAGAACTGCTTGTATTTTGAAGCAAGTGTTTCCCTCCAGTGAGGATGGCTTAACAGTTGGTAAGGAATCTTGGTCTAGGGATTGCAGTTAATGTGCTTCCTGGCACTGCCTCCATTTTGTCAGTTGCTGTACTCTCAGGATTTATAACGTCTCTGGTGCACCTGTGGCAAAATGAGGAAAAGGAGAGGAAAATCATTTAAACTACAAGCACAAAGTCTTTCCAAATTTACAAGGATTATAGACAGTTATACAAGTTATAGACAGTTTTGCACAAAACATTGCAGTGAAATCTTTTGCATGTTTTCCAGCATGTATATGTGTGTGTGTGTGTTACTCGTGATATGTGTGTATAATCCATGTACGTAGGGAAGATTGACAGCGTCAGCGGTGGGTTCCATAGTCGGAATGCAGTCACAGCAGATCCAGCAGATTGCTTCAGAGTATGCAGAGAAAGTGAGTTAAAAACTGCAAGAGTAATCGCTGCTTAGTTATGAATGTTGCATTTTTCATTTCTTGTTTTGAACTTGCCATGTATTGCATTTTGTCTGTTGTCCTGTGACTGAGCATGTTTGCTATTTTTTAATCTTTTTAAGAAACTAATTGGGTGACCAAGTCAGATTGGCTTTGAAAACAGCATAAGAATTAGCGAGATTCACCTAAATATGTGAGCATAAGGGGGAGTTGTTTTGAGTCCGTATGTGTTTGGGTAACATGCACTAGCCGGATTGCTTTACTCCTTAGAAAATCCCCACACCCTAAAGAAACTAATTGGGTGATTGAATCAGATTAGCTTTTGAAAAGGACATAAGAACTAGTGAAATTCACCAAGCTATGTGAGTGCATGAGCAGGAGTTTTTTTTTTAGTCCAAGTGTGTTTGCATAGCTGTGTTGTAGCCGAAATGCTTTACTCCTTAGAACATCTACACACTCTGAAGAGCTTTTGGAAAGGATTTAAAAACTAACAAGATTCACCTAGTGATGTGTGTATGAGGGGGAGTTGCTTTGAGTGCATGTGTGGTTGCGTAAGCATGCTCTAGAGAGATTACTTCTAAGAAAATCCACACACTTCTGTCCACATGGTGTGCATTTATGTGCGTTGACATTTTCAGCAAGCCGAGATTGAGCAGATAGAGAAGAGTGAGAGAGTAGGAGGAGCGCAGCAGCACAAGCGCATCACTGCGGCTTTAAATAAGCAGATTGAACAGCACCGAGGGAGGCTGGCGGAGGTATGTGTAAAGTTTCCTTCACCACATTTGCTGCGTATAAGAAAGTAAGTATAGAATGGAATATTTTGCTCATTATTTAAGTTGATGTACAGCTAGGAACACACCTGTTTTTCCACTAGCTGACATTCTGGTGGTGGAGTCTAGTTCAGAAGCTGTACTTGAGGTCACTTCAAATTGAATTCGTATTAATTGTAGCAAAGATACTTCAGATTGAAGAGAGCAATGAGTGCCACCTGTAGCATGTTAGATTCAGATGCGATCAAATAAACAAAAATTTGTCTCATGCTACAAGGCCTGTACAATGGGAGCTGATTGTTGCTCAACCCACCTTTGCAATATATAATATAAAGTAGGCTGTTGTTTAAAGAAACACGCCATTATAAAATACATATATTTAGAGAGAGAGAGCAATATACAGATTATAGCCTTCATGAATAACTATTCCTATACATAGGCAGTATTGCTGCATATGTTCTTTTTGTTTTCTTCTTTCACCTATTATTGTACAACATGGCTTTTATTTATTTATTTATTTTTTTTTTGCACAACAGATTCAATTAAAACATGATGATCTACACAAGACTTACCTGGAAACACAGGAGAAACTGAAAAAGGTAAACAAGGCATTTGGTACATTGAATGTGAGTAGGAATATTATGTGGCTGCAGGTATGTGTGTGTGTGTGTGTGGGTAGATGCATGTGTGTGTGCAGGCATGTTCCACTTGACAACATAATTCTAAATAATGATAACTCAAACTTTGTGATATCACAAATTATATGTATGAGCATTTTAAATCTAGGTGCAAGAAAGAGGAACGGCCATAGACAGGGAAATGGACAAGTTAACTGCGATTGAGACTGAGGAAAATCAAAGGTGAGATTAGTTGTTGACAAACAAAGCACCACCAAGGACAAAAAGTGGAAAACTTTAAATCCAATTGTTGCTTATTCTGGAAAACGAGTTAATTTCAAGGTACAATCTGATGGTGAGTGTGTCTGTGGTGCAGTGTCATTCTGTATGTTAGCCTTAACCTAGTACTTGAATCATTAAAGAGGGGATGGTGAGGAATAATCAGCTCAGGGTTATTAATAGATGTACACAATCAAGATATTTCTTTGGTCAGAGATAATATTATTTCAGCCATTTTCTGCTTTGTAGGGAAGATAATGGTTTCTCCAATTCTCTTACAGCATTTTGTCCTCCCTCCGTTCCCTTGTGGCACTGAATGAGAGCCTGAAGAAACAGGAGCAGGAGTTCAAAGCACATTGTAAGGTACATGTACAAGAAAATTAATCCTTATATTCCTTCTAAAGTGAAGTAAACTGTGACATGCATTCCATGGTCCTGGAGAACATATTTGTTATAGCAGGCTCAAGAAGAATGAATAAAATGTTTGTAGGAAGTAATGTGCAGACTTGGAGTGAGGAAACAGGTGAGCATGTGAGGGAAAAAGGCATAAGTGAACCAGCTGGGGATGGTATAGAACACAGCATGAAAAAATGAAATGGTTTGGCTGCTTATAGGATGAGATGGCACGCTTGAAGGAGAGCATTGAACATCTAAAACAAGAAACTGATGAAGCCAACAGCGATGACAAGCAAAGAGCTGCGCTGGTTAGCAAGCAGTATGAAGCTGACAAAGAGAAGCTGCATAAAATTCGTCTTCTGCTGGTAACTGTTGTCCTCCTTAATCCTCCTTTTGTCCTCCTTAATAAGGCTCCATTTATTTTCAGCTTGCTTTTCAAAAAAAAATTTCGTTTCTGCCAGAAGCTTAACAAAAATCAGTGAGAATCAAATGTAAATGTCTTGTCTTTACAGCCTGCTTCAGCTTGAATTAGACATCCGTTTTCTGATGCTTTTTTCAACCTACAGAGAGGGAAGATTTAACACATATTGTCTGTTAATTAATACTATTAATACTGACAGCATTATTTCAGAGTGGTTTTGGTTTTTAATATTTTGACAAGGCTCGAAAAAACCGAGAAATAGCAGTGCTGCAGCGAAAGATAGATGAGGTGCCATCAAGGGCAGAGCTGAGTCAGTATCAGCGGCGTTTTGTGGAGCTGTATAATCAGGTGTCATCCACTCACCGAGAAACCAAGCAGTTCTACACACTGTACAACACCCTGGATGACGCTAAGCGTTACATCAGCAAAGAGGTCAGTATTTTTGAAAGCTCAGTGGATGGTGGGTGCAAGGAAGTTCTCTTCTAGAATTGTTGATTTACTTTGAGATATGAAAAAATATTTACTGGGACATCTTTTGTATTTCAAGAGCTTTGTAATTAAAAGCAGTTTATTAAAGTCATCAAAAGTCAGGGTAGATAACGATAGTTTATTATATTGTGGGCATCATAGGTAACTCTACCTAAATTTAACAAGATTTGGTGTTTCATATTTTAAATATCTTTCTACTTTTTTCAGGTCACTTTGTTGAATTCCATCCATGACAACTTCAAACAGTGAGTACTCCTCACGTTCTGTTTAACATAAATAAGCATGAAAAGTGCAAGAAAAACAGGTGACTGCCGCTAGGTACTTTTCTGCTATTTCTTTTCTCTCACCTCCTTCTCTCCCACACTGACACCCCCCTTACCCACGCTTCTCTCTCCACCCCGCCCCCTCTCCACCCCTACCCTTTCCTACCCACCTGGCGATTGGCTGCCCCTCTTTTTAACCCTGTTTACTCGCTGTCCCTTAGTCATTTTCCTGCTGTCCAGCCTATGCACCACATCTACTGAAGCTAAGTCTTTTTCTTCTGTTTTCGTTGTTGTCGTTTTTTCGTCGTTTTTGTGTCGTCCTGATGAAGGGGTAGTGCCCCGAAACCTGTAGATTGTCTTTGTCTTTGTCATGTCTTAGCTTGGTCCAGTTCCCTTGTTTTAAATTTAAGATAAATAAGCATAACCAAAGCAAAGGCTCATGTTACTGCGTGTGTATGTGTGCATACATTTGTGCATGTGCTGAGGTTTATCTTTGAGATGCGAAAATGACTTACTGTAGGGCAAGGTAAAACACGAGACTAGTGACGTAACTCTCTGTTTTATGTCGAGATGAGATAGTCCTATTTAGGATTAAACGAATGCTTATCCAAGGGAGACAATCAGGGTAGCTTCCCTAGGCAGCTCCTAGAAATTCTCAACCCTACTCAACCTTCATCACCCCCTTGCTAGATTCCTAAAATGTAAACATAAGCCCCTTTTCATTTTGAGAGATCCTCCCAGTTATCCATCATGTCATAACACTGCAAAGAGTGCAATAAAAGTAGACTTTAGTGCTGCTTTAGCTCGGTACAAATATTCAAAACAACTGTTGTTGTCAGAGCCATGTCTTCCCCTGCCAACAAAGAACAATTTCTGAAGCAGTTTGAGCAGATTGTGGATGGTATCAAACAAAACAGAGAAAAGGTATGGAAACTGATAACACCTGTTATCAACAAGTGCAGTAGCATGAGATTATTTTGACAGTAATGGGTTTCAATCTTAAGTCTGGCACATTTGATGGTCAGCTTGAAACTATTTAGAGAAAATTCCTTCTCCAGCAGAACAGATTTTTCTTTGTGCTTTAAAGTCTGTAAAAAGGATTTATACGCATGCTTATGTTGTATTGGTTTTACCCATGCATTTTCAATGATAGATGGAATCAAAAGATAGAACAATTTAAATGCTAGAACTGAATAAAATACGAAAAATATCCAGATTTAGTGTGACATCAGTGTTGACACCAGTGATCTAGAGGAAATATTTCTGTTTTAGTCATCTATTTATGTGTACCCCATAGGTGGAGAAAAGGCGGCAAGAAGAGAAGATGCGACGAGATGTGCTTAATGATCAGTACCTGGACTTGCTTGAAAAGCAGCGTTTATACTTCAAGACTGTCAAAGAATTCAAAGAGGAATGTCGCAAGAATGAAATTCTTCTTGCCAGACTGCGCTCTGGATAATGTCTTCTAAATGGTTCCATGTGATGGTTTAGAAGTGTAAAAGAATACTTGACATTGACTTATTTTCACTACAGAAAAATTCAGGATTAAACAGAAATTATCAGTTTAAAATCTGGCCTCCTCCTTCCAATCTTCCCCTGCCAATTCTCATCTGTAAAAATTGAATAATTGATAAGGCATTTTCAAGCTTCTTTTCTTGTGCTTTAGCTGTTGTTGGATCTCTTCACTGCCAGAGGTCCGCAGCATGCTTGTATGGAACAATATTTGTGAAGAAACCTAAATGCAGCACATATAACTGTAATATAGGAACAGTATTTGCTGCATATTTCATACCTTTTGAGGGTTATCTGGATAATTTGTAAGTGCTGAAGTGAAGCCTACTTTTCGAAGTGTGCAATAAATATCAGATTGTTCATAAATGTTGTTTATTAATGCCACTGAGGGTATGAGGACAGACTAATTTTGAAAGACGAGATAACAGAAGAGCTACATGTAGATCCGCTCATGTGAACGTGAACATGCACCCAGAACTCCCTTCAAAATGCACACAAACACAAGATACATAATACTTCATGTTTACTCCCATTTTTTAAAAAATTCAGGAAAACAAAGCAATAAACCATCAAAAAAAAAATCTGCTATACAAGTATGTCATGAACGCTCAGTGAAAAATTTGACCAAACTGTTGGTTTAAAAGTTATTTCATCTTAAAAAGCTCAGCTTTTTAAAATATGGCTTTCAAAGTTACTTGCATAACAATTAAGTACTTGATTACTTTGATACATGCTCATGTAGGACCCTGCATCATTAAAAGAATCATTGAAAGTTGCTGTTTTCCGCATAATAAAACATCATAAACTCTATGATACCCCCTCCCCTCCACTTTTTTTTTTCAGCAACAGCAGCCAAAGCAAGTAAGACCTTTCACAAGGAAGTTCAGAACAAACTCGTCACATGCAAACTTTCCTGCTGCTTGTAGGGCAATTCTGATTTTGCAGCCTTGTCAAGATGACTGTGGAATAGTGTTCTTCGCATGAGCATGTAGGTTATGAGACAGAGTGTACTTCTGGTGGTGTCACCATTCCATTTTTCAAAGCATACCAGCATACCAAACTGTCTGATCTAAAGCCTGTGCTTAATTGTAGATGTTCCAAGGGATAATGTTGTTGATTTATTAACACAGTATTGCATTAGACAGTCTGGGCATCACGATGCAACATCAAAAATCACATCTGAATGACCCCTGTGACTGGTACAAGTACAGCAAAAGAACTTTGAAAAGAATAATAAAATGCTCATTGGAAGCAGAAGTAGTGTTCAGAAACCAAGGTCACGAAGTGCTGCAGCCCCTTCTTGAGTTAGAAGACAATGTAAAATTCAGTGTGGGATAGGCTTTGTGAAAATTCAGTGTTGTCAACAAAGCCAGATGGCATCAAGCATACAGATTAACACATAGACACATTTGACCTGGGAGGAAAAGAATCAAGGCAGAGTTGTTCCAATAACTGAACCCTGAGATTCTGCACACATTGAAGTAGCATTTTAACTGTTGATCATACACAGTATACATATTTTTGGAAGACTTTAACTGTCGATCATACACGGCAGCATGGCTTAATAGTATGAAGTAAATCCACATGTCCTCAGGAGATTTAAAACATGATTTTAAAAACTGTGTTGATTTATAATCTGTAATACAAATAAAGGGGGAGAGGTAAATGTTTCCTTCCAACATGCACAAGTGCACAGCACTTGATCCATACACAAAATATTTCTATAAAGAAAAACATTGATGGTAAAAGCAAGCAACCAAATATGCACATTTCAAATAATTCTCAATTTGAAAAAAAAGGAAAGGAGAATGGTGGCATGGAGAGCCGAGGTAAGCAAAATGTTTTTAAACTGTACATGTACACATGGGTTGTCCTGTTTCACAAAAAACCCAGGCTCAAAAGTAACTACAGTGTTTACATTCAAAACATGCAGCAAAAAAAGCTGACATAATTTCGAAGCTTTTCTTTATCCAAGTGTATATTGCATTCTCTAGAAAATATATATTATTCCGCAATTTCTTGACAATACACGCATGCACACAGTAATGAAAAGTGCTACACTTTTTCTGTACATCATTTTACACTTCCAGAAATAAATAATTACACCTTTAATATTCACAGATATGCAAACTTACTCCTTTGAAAACACCTGCAGGCTTGCCTAAAGGCACAAGCAGGAAGCTGATGTCACATCAATATACTTGTGGAATAAACAGCGTTGGAATTTATAAATCACTTGGCAACTGATCCAATATCTGACTCACTCCTGCAGTAATGAGTAACAACCATTAAAGAAAAAGCACAAGGTGGGTTAAAATACAGTTGGCTTTCATATGTACATGTCCATATTCTACCAAAGGTGAACCCTGGCAGATCAGATTTCAAAGAAATCAATCATAAAAACAATGTATACACTATACAGTTTTCCTGCACCATTCAGTATATGTATATGTGGATTTCTATCAAATTCTTCAGAAAACATATTTTGTATTAAAAACAAATAATTACATAGCAACATATATTCTTCTAATCTCAAATTACTATCAAATCAAGATAAGCCTCCTCCAATTCTTACGAGAGAAGTCTTACACTTAGCCATTTGCTTCATGGTTACATCGTTCTCAGCAAACACTTGAAGCACTCATGTATCCCTTTTTACTTCAGGTTTCCCAATATCTTCAAATCTCTGGTTTAAAAAAAAAGCTGGAAATCTCTTTCAGTCTTGAATCAGGTATAATATAAAAAATTGAAAATGTTTCACAGGCCCACTGCACTCGTATCATGTTATGTGCAAGATCTAACAAGGGGGATGGAGGACAGCACAAGACTTTTAATACAACTGAAGTAAGTGACAGATGTGGCAGCATAGCTACAGTATATCTCATGTTAGGATCTCCAGTTTACCACTCTGGCACTGTGCTGTTTTCTGGTCAACATGCAAGCTTTTAACTCATTCCCAACATGCTGTAAGCGGTATGCTGGCACAAACTTGCCGTATGCCGATGAGGTGGAGAGGGTTTTATGGAAACTTTTGAAAGGGTTCAACATAAGCCAGTTTGATGGAAAGGGAAGTAACTCATATTTTCAGATTTATATGAACCATTTTTCATTACAGTTATCTCCCTTAGACCATAAAACAGACAATGCTAAGAGTCTTTCATGCTGACCTTCAGTTTTGAAAATTTGAGGGTTAATTATCTCTGCAGTGGCTACCATAACGCTACAAATGGTAGCACTGGTAGTCTGAGGGCACATTCACCGGTGTAAGCAAGCACATTACCACCCAAATGTTCTTGTCCAGTTCTGTCAGTGTAAGCTAAAGCATTATGCACCCCCTTCCCCCCAGAAGCGTGACCGCCTCAGTGGTCTAGTGGTTAAGGCGTCCGCTTCCGAGGCGGGAGGTCGGTGGTTCGCATCCCGGCCGAGTCATACCTAAGACTTAAAAATTGGCAATCTAGTAACTGCCCTGCCAGACGCCTGGCACTACAGGGAACAGTATTAGGACTGGTTGGTCCGGTGTCAGTATAATGTGACTGGGTGGGACTGAGGCCTGTGTTGCGCCATCAGTCCCACGTGTGGCAGCAACACCGTCCTGATATGCACATAGTTTGCGGCGGGACGTTAAGCAACAAATACCCCACCCCCCACCCCGGAAGCGCAAGTATGATCACTGATGGCACAGTTGAAACTTTTCAGCGATGTCCCACTGCCTTGTGCTAGTCAAGTTAAGCTCGTTGTATTTTCTTTAACTCTCATCATCTTGCAGTCAAACAAGCCATCACTTCAGCCCCATTTATTTTCTGCTGGAAGAGCAGGGGTGGGGGTGGGGGGGTGAGTGGGTTCCAATTGACTTTTTGACAAATCAAGTTAAACAATTCTGTGCAAAGACAAGCTGCTCTTAATTAATGCAATTTGTTTTTCACCACTTCTGCTAAATACTTCAGGATGCACAAGAGCAGTTTAGTTACTAATGCAACTAAAACAACCCACAGCATGGGTGCTACCATACCTCTTTGACACTCAATGTCAAAATTAGCGCTAAGCAAGAGTACTCAATCTAATCAAGTTTGCCTCAGTCTCCAGTGGTCATTAAAAGAAATCCAAGCTAGTGATTACCAAAAAATAATTTTTAAAAAAAATCCAGCAGCATGTGACCATCATCCCTTCCCCTGCACAAAGACATCTGTAAGACATCTTGCACCTCCCATCCCCCTTCCATAATTTGCCTAGCAGGTTGGAAAAAGGGAGCGCTTTGCACTGTTGTATCTCTCACACCTGCATATTGCCAATCATAGTTAGGATGCTATGTTTCAGACTAGATTTAATGTGTTTTCACTCCCACAAAAACCCATCAACATGGTGCCACTCATCTACCCATGAAACCTGATTTCTAGGAGTGTTTGTCACTTCACCTTCTTTTGCAAAATATATAGCATAAATAGCTCAAAACAACAAAATCCATATTTAAGCATAATCTTTTTCTTCACTTAACTTTGTCTTTAAAGCTAGCTATGCCTAACTTACGATGGCAACAGCACATCAGCAATATTGACATGGGCTTAAGTTATCTCAGATTTACCCTTGACAAAGGTTTGGAACAAGGGTTAATATTTACAGGATAAAAGAGACAACTGCAGTATAACAAACAAAACAACAAAAGAGCTCCATTGTTATTTAGGAAAATATAACTTTGTGGTCTCTTTCAGAGATTCTAAAGTGTGTCTAAAACTGATGGCAAATGCTCTGGCCTAAAAGGCTTGTTAGCTACCATTTGATTATGGTCAAATGATCACACTGTAATGAGGTCCAGTACAATTTTTCCAAAGGAAACTGCACGACTGTTGTGCTACAAATTCTGGGCCTGGCCTGGTATTGTCTTGGCTTCCTTCTCCTGCTGTTCAAATATCAGTTTGGCCAGCTGTGCACGGGATGCCAGGCCTTCTGACCGGCGGTCCAGGCAGCGCTGATAAAGTTTAGGTGGAGCACTGGTTTCACAGTTGAAATGTTTGTATCGATGCTTCAAAGCTGGTTCTACAGCTCTGAATACATGCAGTTTGCTGTAAAATAGACATCAGACAGACATGCTACAAATCACATGCTAATTTGATGTGATCACACATTCAACGAGTAATCCGGTGCAAACTACTCTTGTTTACAAACATATCCCAAAACACAGCATCATTTGCATTATTATTTTAAGCTTACAAACAAAAGTCTTGACTAAATTTCTTTCTCTACCTGGAGACCTCTGCTGGCCATTACGCTGCAAGCAGAGAAGAACAGTCTTCTAGGGAAAAACCTACATTCTAAAACAAAACACCATTCAAGCCGCTCAAACTCAGTAAAATGCTAAAGCGACAACACAAGCATGTCACCAACACAGAGGATCATGGGGTCCAGCTGAAGTGCTTTGCCTGCATGTAGCACCTGTTTATAGGGCTGAGCACTCCAGTTTTTCCCCCTTTCTTTTCACCCAACACCTTTAATCACCCTATCCCCTCTTTCACCATTATCCCCCTCCTTTGTCAGATAGCCTCCATTGCCAACAGGATGTTAAATAGCCAAACCACCAGCCATCCACTCAAAATCTAGACATGAAGGTGTAAATAGTAACAACTCTGTTTTCGATAATTTCTTAAATATCTACCCTCTATCAACAGAATTTAACGCATGTTAATTCTACCTATAAATCACCCAAAGATTTATCAGTTTCATACAAATGGCAAAAATGAGCTTACCTGTATTTGACAAACATTTCAAATAGATCACCATTAAGCACATCTTCTGACACCATAAGTTGCCGGGCATTCTTGTAATCAGTGTTGTAGAAACTGGCATGCTCAAAAGACAACACATCGTAACGACCCACTTTGTTCATCAGTTCAATGGTGGTTGGATAAGGCTTTTTGTCATATATCAGATTTGGTTTATACTGCCAAAAGCCAATAGGGAAGAAAACCTGGACATAAAAGATAATAATTTTATGCAGATGCTTGTACTTTAAAGTTGAGACTCAATGATGCTATAAAGTGTGTCACATATATCTTCTGTTGTAACGAGCGATAGATGCTACCGTTTAAATAACATTTACAAATCATCCTGTTTTGACAAGTCTGCAAGGATCGACAAGATCATAAAATGCTGATCTGGTGAGACAGTAGGTTTGAAATAACTTGATGACTTTTTCAAGGGGCTAATAACAAGTTTGTTTTGGAAAATGTCTCTTACATCAGCCTTGCTCTAAAGCTTACACAGATTAGTGAAATCATACAGAGGCTGGACTTTTTCTTTGCTCCCCCAAATAACCTGCTACCTGCCTTATCTACCTTGGTGTCCGTCATTCCAGGCAGTTTCTTCATTTTCATAAGGGATCACTCTAGGGAACGATACCAGCTTATGCCAGAGTTGTCTATTTCCAAGATTTTCAAAACTAGTCCTGAAAATGCTTTGGAAAGGGGGAAATGTGGAGTTTCTGGAAGGATTATATCCTGAAAACAAGAGGATTATTCAAATCTTTTCCACTTTCCCGTGGGTCGCTTTTTAATCCAACTTATTTGCAGGGATATTTTTGAAAATCTGGGACTTTAGGCAATTCTGTCTTAAGCACATCCCAGACACCAAACTAAATATTAAAATAAAAGAGCGCAGAGTACCTGCCACTCGAGAATTGTGTTCATGCGGACACGGTTGAAGAAATCTGTAGCCAACTCCATGCCCACACTGCACAAAAGAATCAGAGCTTCTGGGGGAAATCGCTGGCTGACAATCTGCATGATCTGGAACTGGGAGACAAATGTTCCATTGCTCTGAAAGGCCACCCACTCTACCTTGGAGCTGCTCTCTGAATACTTCTTGCTGTAATATGCGATCATAGATCTGCACCAAACAAAACAGAATTTTGCATGCCAATTCAGTTAAATATTCCACTTAGTTACAATTAAAATGGAAGGACTTTTTTTCAAATCTCAGTTTCATCAGCTCAGCGAGTCCATGCCATTTATTATGTCAAAATAATATTTCCCTATGTCCAACAATATGACATGAAACCGATTTATGGCCTTCCACTTGCAATCATGCAGAGCGCTGTGGTTGATAATCTCTTCGCAAAGTCTCTAGCATGCATGTATGGTGCCTGCCTATAACAGGCTTCTGTGTCTTTTCTGTTTCACCATCATACCATATACCCACTATAGTATCATTGATATACATGCAAATTTACATATAAAATCCCATTAATAACTACCACCAACTTCAAGAGATTTTTCTTCAATATACACAAACATTCTTCAACTGAAATCACTGTGATTAGTGAAAGAGAACTTTAAGCAAAGAAGGACTAAAGACGTCCCTAAAAAGTACTAATTTTCCTCCACATCTAGTCATGTTCCACCAGTTGCTCTGAATCACTCAAGGGACCAAAACATTTGAAATATATATATATATAATGATGTTTATTCGGAACTCTTGGGAAGACAGATGAGAAAATTGACATCCTGGTTACCCCACCCTCACCTTTCACTGTGACTTACTTGAGCACAGAGAAGGTATCTTCTTGTCCTGGCTTTGGCAGCTCTTGGTAGATAAAGATCACAAAAAGATGTGTGTTCTCCTGGGCATCAAGGCAAGCGTGAGCATAGTTATCCAAGAATGTTCCCACACCATCTCTGTCTTCCTCAGCCACTGGCAAGACTAAGGTGATGCGGGACAACTCTGTGACGTATGGCATAGGCACGATCTCCACCTGTCCCAGTGGCCGCACCAGTTGCACTCGCTTCTCTACCTCCATGTTACTGTGACTGGTGTCACGCAATGTGATGTCTAGGATGTACTCCATTCCACGCTGGGGATCAAACCGCCGATATCCATTGTTGAGGCGAGAGTATAAGTAGATATTCTTATACTTCTCATTCAGTCTCTCCATGGAAACTTTAACAACCTCCTGGATATCAATCTTGTCTGGACCTGCAAACACAGAAGACTTTGTGCAGTTCACGGCCAATGTAAAGTTTCTCATTACACCTACTCTTAAGAATGTTTACTTCAGCGGTCATCTCCATATGTTGTCCTCCACCGATATAACACATTTTAAATCCCGGCCTTCTCTTTGTATTGTGACAAACATTTAACATCACTGATTCTCCTGACTGCTGGGGCACTGCTGAAAAGCTACAAGTGTTTTTATATATATATTTAACAGATGCAAAAATAAAAACAGATTAGAAGTTACAAGCTAAAATGGACTTGCATGATTGGATTTAGCAATTCCCAACTTTTGTCCTCTCAGATTTTATTCTTGATGACTGTCTACCAGCAACTGCCAATTTAATTGACAGAGTTCATTATTACCGATCATATCTTGCTTGCTTTAAGCATGTCAGTGAAAACAATGGCGAAGATCTATCCAAGCACCTGCACTCAAACTGTGATCTACGTCATCGGCAGGTCACACAGGTGGACAGATTTAGCTAGTCTCACAGAAAGTTGGGGTAAGGAGAGGCAATAAAGGCGAGGCATCTTAGTGATAAAATCTTTTAATCAGACCGTTTGACTAGTTCTTTACCACTATTTTCATTAGTTCAGCTGAGCTTGAACCACACGAGACTGGCATAATCTGCATGGCATAAAAATAGGCAAATTAAGCAGAATAGATCAGTTACAGAGTATATTAATATTTTACAGAAAGGCACATACCAATTAGTGGTTTCATATTGGTGAAGTCATCTTGAAAATAAATGTGTTTTTCTGTGAAGTAGTCCCACCGAATAACGTCAAAGCGAGTTTTTGGTTTGTAAGGATCTGGCACTCCTGAAATATAACCCATCCTATTTTATCAAAAACCAGTTCAACAAATTTCGAAAAATCTTTTCTTATCTTTAACATGAACATAGAACAAATTTTGAAAAAACACATACATGCATGCAGATGTAGATATACAGTGATGCATACTCAAGACCATCACATAAATCAGAAGAGAAGACATTCGCACTAAAGATGTAATTGTGAAGTCCAGTGTCAAAGAGAGAATAGCAGAAATCTGAATGAATGCTCACGGCCACCTTGACCAGGCAGAAATGAATTTTTTTTAAAATTACAGATTCTTCTAATTTCTGAGAACCTGGTAAAACACAAGAGAGACAGAAGATCTGCAAAGGAAAAAAACCAATATTTGTTCACTGTGTTCACATATACTGCCCACCTATTGGCCACGAAATGCTGTCTCGACCACCAGGTGCAAACTGACTCATATAGAGAATATTTTCTTTCATTCTTTCAATTTCTTGCCGCGTCACGTTCAGTTCATGCTCACAAAAATACCTGCAACACAAATTATAAACCTAAAAAAGAAAGCTGTTAGACTACAGTGGTAAATTTATATCACTGGCACTATTATGAATCAATGCCTTTGCAACCAAAAATGAGTGAAAAGATATGACAGAGCTTTATGCTGGAGGCTCAAAAACTTGTTTTGGTAATAAATTTCGGAAATACTGCTGTAAATTGCCTAACTGTTTTCCTCAATTTTCTTTCATTTACACCCTAGTTCTCAAGAGTTATTTGGAATTCTTCTTCCACACATGAAGGTATGAGACTAACAACTACAATAGTGACAAAGTTCTATTTTCCGAGGCCTAAACTGACACCAATGGTGGCTCATTATTAATTTTCTCGATCTGCACTTTGTGGTGCTTTGACAAAGAATGACTAACAAGCATTACCTGTGCAGCTTATAGTGAGAAGTATCATCTGGCATGGGGAAAACTGCATGGGACAAGTTGAAATCTGGTGTTTCCCTCAGTTTGACAATGGAGTCAAAATTGAAATTGTTTGCCATGTAGGACCTATACCTCTTACCCTGAAAGAAACACAACAGCACTCAGGACCAAGTTTTATTTTGTCAGCAAGGATTATAATTCTTTATCATATATATATGCATATCATGCATACTTTAGTACTTTAGGAATTATGCAATTGATACCACCACCCATTTAACCTCTTTCACCTCCCTACGCTCCGCTGCTTATGTCTTATGATACCAGAAAGTCAAGCATTATGCTATGAAACCTTTCCACATGACTTGCTGATATAAACACTTCTATCTAAATTTTAAGCACTCTTGGTCTTAGTCTGTACCATATTATACCAAGTAAATGCACTGCTACATCACGGTTGCTTACATATCTGTTACGTTAATGCTTTTATTTAACATAAAGGAATAAAAATTTATATATAGAGGATTGCCTCTATGGTGTTGCTGCTGCTGTTGTCACACATCATCTGTGGCAAGATCCATCCTCTTAACCCTGGTAAGTTTTTTCTGGTCTCACCCACCTCCTTTTTCATGCTACTTAGCACTCTGGGTCATGGTACAGTAATGTGACAAGAAAATACAAATTCTTGTTCTAATTTTGTGTTTCTTTAGCAATACTTAGCATGACCCAAAGTGCTAAATTCTCAATTAGCGATCCCTAATCACACCTTCCAAAAAAAAGATAACACCAGTGTAACCCTGGTAAGGCCCTCCAGCCATGCACACGCCATGCATCAACCGTGCACACAGCTCACTGACTAGGTCACCCTGACCTTCTCAAGCCAAAGAACCAAACCAGTGGGGAGGCGGGTGGGCATCTGATGGGTCATGGTAAGTATTGCTAAAGAAACACAAATCTGCTTGCCGGATAACAGTATTGATCCAGCGTGAGATGCTGGCCTTCAAGATCTCTGGTGTTCGGCAGTCTGTAGGGTGAGGAATAAGCGTTGCTGGGTGGTAAAACGTGAAAGGCATGTACGACATCAGTACTCATGCACTGCTCGGGTCGGACAGTTTACTAAGTCTGGCTGGGTCTAGCCCCTGGACATGACACCACTCCACCCAATGCCAGGGCTGCCTACCCTCCATTTCCAATTTCAGTATTACATGGTTCCAATTTCAGTAT
>SMGT01010509.1:366534-404088 GCA_004794575.1 Lanistes nyassanus | reverse complement strand
CCCCCCAGTGTCACTACTGTCAGTAGGATGAGAAATCCACAAAGATAAAAAAGGCCTTTCATTTTAGAGAAATACCGCAAACATAAACCCTCTTTCAAGATAACTTAAGAAATTGAATGCAGAATGCAGATTAATCATTCAGATATGGAAAGAAGTCCCACAAACATTCTTTCTATACAGCTTGGTTTAGGGGTGATTTATGCTGTGTTAGTGGCTGAGTCTTTTATCATGGCAGTAAAAGTGATTAAACAAGATGGTGGAGACAAGATGTAAAAAGGGTAACAAAGTAAAGTGCAAATGTTTTTTTTAAAGAGACATTTCTAAATAAAAGCACTCCAAAAACCCTAAAAGGCAGCTATGAACCATGTATTACGATCCATTTACCTGAGATTTTGCCATCTGTTTTTTTTTATGCCTTCATTCACATATCATATTAGAGAAATACCGCAAACATAAACCCTCTTTCAAGATAACTTTAACGGAATACAGATCCTATGTATGACAAAACCCAGATTTCAAAATAATAAGTACAAAAAGAGGGTGATACAAATAACAAAGTGACATAAAGAAACCTGACATTACTATTAAACTTGGTAAAGAAAGCCCAAGGGTAATAAACTACAAACTTACAGAAACTAAGAGAGCTAAATATGTACACTCACGTTACAACCGGGTTCTTGCATGGTTGCAATGTCAAACAGCAGCAGTCAAAATCCTACACCAAAAAAACCCACTTGCATTCTCTATAGTACAAGGAATTTTACATGGAAATGAAATGTGTACATGCTTACTAATACCCAATGCAGAACCTATTGTTGTAACAACTAGCAATTAAGTTCATTAACTCAAAGATGCAGCAGGCTGTCATGCACTTTGCTTTTGCTCCCACACAATGAAAGTATGAAGCATCTCTTTCCATATACTAAAAGGGTTATTCTCTGAATACATCACATCCGCTCTTCCAGCATAGCAGTCATAGCACAATCAAACAATGATAGAAACTAGTTTGTATCATGTATATCTCTGTTTGGCTGTGCCAGTCATAACACAATCAAACGATTATCAAAACTTAGTGTGAATCATGTATCTCTCTCCTTGCTTGTGCTCGTCACAGCACAATCAAATTATGACCTGCAATCTGCTGACCAAACACAGGTACATTATGTTAACCACTGTTGTCACGATGTGCCAGTTTTTGTATATTTGAACTTTTTCTGAATGCACCCCCACCCCCATCCCCCCCAGATGGCCAAAGAATAAATAAAATCTGAAAAACTCCTATGGAGAAACAGACCAACACAATCTTCACCTGAACAGCTGCTCTTAATTACAGTTATAAAAGAAACCAACAAGCTTTCTTTTCAGAGCATGCATGGACCCTATTTTGCATCTGGTTTTCTAGAGATCAGGCAAGCAAAGTTTACTTTCATTTATAAATTTCACAAATTTTATTTATAAGTGGCATACAGCAACACAATATCTGTTACGAGACAAACATATTACACAGTACAGTACCTTGACAGAATCTTTGCCTATACGCTGCTTCTGTGTTCCATAGCCTGAGGCACCAGTGTCCTTCTTTCTCTCATGGTATGTGTAGACTGTGCCAGCCGTACAGTTCCGAGCATGGCGCGTCATAATAATTAATATCTGTTCGAGATGAAAACAAAACCAATAAACCCATGAAGAATTATATTATTATTTTTTAATCTTAAGTTACATCATCTTTATCGTGTAGATGTATCGAATGACTTGAGACAGTTGAGTTGACTACTGTCTATTCTATTGTAGACATCTTCATGATGTTAATACTTTAAAGTGTACTTTAATTAAACTATTAATTTAATGTAGTACTAGCAGACATTTTGATTTATCTAGACATAACTAATTAAACTAACAGTAATCAAAAAGACAAATATTGAAAGAATGAAAGGTTAAAAATGTGCGGAAAATGTTACAAAATAAAATGACCAAAAAAACCCCAACATAATCTTCACCTGAAGATCTTCTTATAAAGTCTACACTTAACAACAGGCTCAGGGTGAACAGCAAAAAACTTTCCCCCTTTCTTTAGTAAATAAATGAATCTAGTGTCGATGTGTTCGTCCACGTAAATTGTTGGAATTCGATTGCAGCATTTGTTACTATGCATTTTTACTTGCCTGTTTTACCTCTTGTTTTACTTCTCTGTTCGCTCGACTTCAAAATTAAAATAGGTCTAGTAAGGATTCGTGCGGTTAATGTTTTTCTTCACAAAATATGGCGTTCAAAGGGGAGGTGAGTCCCATTACCCCCATAAATGCAACGAATTGCCTCCCCGAACAAGCCATTAAATCATAATAAAAGAGCCAACTAAGATGCCAAATAACACGTGCTTGTTTGTCATGTTTCAAATTTTGGCAGTGGTCGAAAATTAAAAGCAGCTGCTTATAATTATTATAATGAAGGAGCTTCGGCCGAGCCAGCCCGTAGCTGAGTGGTTAAGAAGGTGGAGACAGATGTAGACTGTAGAGAGGCCCTAAAATAGGTGGCTGTGGTTCGAATATCATTTTAAGATTTTTGTACCACCCTTATTTCTCCTCTCCATAATTCAAGTCATATTACTAGCCTTCAAATTTTTACTGCGTAAATAATTTTCCATTTAAACACCTCCAGTGCTTCGGAGTCATCGATTGCAGCTTTTTAGCTACGTAAGTCGTGTGGATAGAATTGGAGAAATATACCATCAAAGCGCGCAAGTCGTGCGGATAGAATTGGAGAAATATACCATCAAAGCGCGCAAGTCGTGCGGATATAACACATCCGGAAAGCGCATGACCTGGAGTCGTGCAGACAGAAGAACGCACGACGAAATGAATCCAAATTTATTTACAAAATAAAGCATGCAAAGTTTATGATTCATTTTAATTTCTGGTAGATGATTTTTATAACGCGTCACTTGCACTTGTGTGTGAAACAGTAAACACTCTTCGAATTCCATCAGCTAATATATGGTATTTTAAATTCACAGGTTGGGCAACCTACTTAAACTGTACCGAAATCCTGTTGCTAACTTGCTACTGGCTAAAGAAAGGTATTTAAACAAAAAGGGAATAGGATTATGTCGATTAGCCAATAATGTGAAGGGTTTTGTGCATGTTTTGGTCTGTTTTTCGACTTATAGGCGCTGTATACGTGCTGCTCAAAGATCGGACATGCATATTTTGATGTACAATAAAGCGCATTGTATTATATATTTACGAAGTAGAAAGATTTTTTAAAAAACCAGCGGAAACATGAGATTCGTAGCACAACCTTCGATTTCACGAGCTATCTACATTTAACTGCCAATCATACAATAACACCTGGTCGTGCGAATAATTAAAGAGAATCAGAATGGATCGTATTGTACGCCGCCAGCACACGGCTCCCGCTGATGTCGTGCGGATTGAGCACCACACAAGCGGGCAGGACTTTTCGAGTCGGGCGGATAGCCACTTCTTTGACTAAAGTCTAAACACGCTTTAGCATTGCCATGCAAAGACCTTAAAAAGCAGTTTATAAGATATGACCCAATCGAATGGGTCGCCATGCTTCAGATATTAACTTCCTCTCCCGTAAAGAAAAAGTAAATTTAATGCGATTGAGGAAGGCATCTAAACTACGTACCGGCCCGCACAAGAAGGGCTGCAGAGTAAAAGAGAAAGAATACGTTTTAAATTGTACATCACAGTTACATCTATATAAAAACGAATTAAGCGTCCACGTGTTGCCCTGAAATGATTGATCGACGTATTTTATCTATAATTTATAATATCAACACGAGTTATGTCTACCATAAACACACACAATGAGATGACACATGCGCGCGCACACACACACACACAAGCACTCATTTGCCAAAAGTTGTTACATCTGGTTTGCCAGTCGATTATTTAACTTCTGAACTTGTATATAGTTCCGAGCAAGAGATTGTGCAGCGCCAGCAGGGCACGACTCGCGAGTCGTGCGGATAAGAGAATGTGTGCCGCCAGCGCACGAGCCGCGCGAAAGTCGTGCGGATAAAAGAATGAGCGCCACTATAGCGACTCCTCGAGTCGTGCGGATAGTCACTTCCCATATGTTTGAGCGCTGCCAGTACCTTTGTTGGAGTTATCTTTCGATAATTTAAGCGCTCGGTTCTCATTTGTTCTTTATTGATTATAATTTGCACTTCCCATATATAATATATTTAAAATATGTTCAAGTTGACTTTCTTAGATAGGAGATGCTAAAAGTTTTATTTGCCGGAAACTATATTTATTATACTTGATTAAAGATTTCTTATGGCAAAAAGGTAAGTATAAGAAAATATATCCAAAATACGATAACAATCGGCGCAGTGTTCGGAAAATATTTGCGGAAGTTATATTTAAAAAAGCCTGTAACAATGTGCTTTTGTCTTGTGCATGCAGTTCCACTTCCGTCTAGTGCATGAACAACAAAAAAAGTTATATCCCCATCCCTGTAACTACGTAATTTGCGCAGAATAATTATTTACCTACTGTAAAACATCAATACATAACGCAAGTTGTCGAGCACCTGCTCTTTCGTGGGAGTTAATCCCTATATGGAAGTGTGTTTAGAGGTTGCCAATAACGACAGCCAGTCGCGAGTATTCATTCAAAGGTTGCCCTGCCCATTGGCCAATGAGCGACGACAATTTTAAACGTGTGACCTAAAAGAGGTCAGCCAATCGGATCACTGGGATTTTACTACACGTTTGTAATACACATGGCATAAGCCGGTTCATGTCCAGCCACAGTTGCCAACATGCTTTGTTTCCTGCAGCAGTTTACAAGCTGATCACAGTGACTTTTCAGTGCAACTCAAAATATGTAGAAATTGTGTAAAGTCTTGTATTGTGCATGAAAACATGCCTGGTGTGGGCAGACGCTGACAAATGTGAACGACTTTGTTTCGCTGGTGTTTGACCAACAGATACTACAGAGGATCATTTCAAATCGACAAATGTTCTCTTTGCGTGCGTGATATTGCGACTGTGTTTTTAAGTTTTCCTCTCCCCTCCCCTCCCTTTTTTTTAAAGACATCAACATGGAATTCTTCGGAAGAAAGAGAACTGACCCTCTATTGTTCGACTGTGACGACAGAAGTGAGCTGGACACTCTTATAGGAGATCGCAATGATTATGTGAAACTTGACTCGAGCGGTCTGGGAGTGGATTTGGATTTGGACACGTTGGATCCTAACTCAGACTTGGGTTGGTTACATAACAGCTCCCTATCAAATCTGACATCCACGCTAGATGCCGAAAACGAGGGTTCGTTGTCAGATGGAAATCTCTTTTCAGTTAACCCTGAAACAGTCCTGCCTCTGCAGCTCTCACACAACGGCCATCAGCAGCCAGGAACGCAGAACAGAGACGACAGTGCAGACATGGACATAGCAAACAGCGCTGCAATGAGACTCCACGCTAACTGCAGCGACGTGAACAGCGTGGCCAAAACCGTCTTAGTCCAGCAGCAACCAGCTCAACATATTCAGCTTGTAGCAGTTCCCATGGCAGCTACTGCTGTGACTAACAGCCCCAGTTCAACCCCCGTCCACTCTCCGCTGAAAGCCAGCACCATAGTTCTGGATTCAAGCAACACCTTTTCAGTGGCTGGAACCACTTATATCGCCTCTCCCCAGAAAGTCTTGGCTGTTTCCAGTAGTCAAAAGACCAGAAGTGTGCTAACACCTTCTCAGTGCTCACCTGTTCTAGTCGGGCATTTACAGAGTGGAGTGAGCATTGGGCATCAGAGACCAATAACAGTAACTCTGTCAAGTCCTCTGAAATGTGCCAACATTGTCACACATCATCAACATTCCCCATCATCAAAAACTGTGAGCGAAACCATCATCAAACAGGATGAAAAGGTTTACCCCAAGCCTGTGTATTCGTATAGCTGTTTGATAGCCTTAGCACTCAAAAACAGCAAGTCTGGTAATTTGCCTGTCAGTGAAATCTACAATTTTATGGTGTAAGTAAACATTTTCCTTAACCCATATATACTCATAGTGTCATAGCACTCATATGTGCTTTTGTAAGAGTGCCAGCAACTAATTTTCTTTCAGTTAAGAGTAAACTGAATAAACAGGTATCTAGCTTGTGCTGTCTGACACATCTACACTTGCAGAAAGTATGTAGATTAGAATGATGAAAAAGTATGTTAGGTTCAAATTTCAATGCCAGTGAAAGCATATTCACACTAGTCAGCTGGTGTTCTGGATAACAGCAATGTATGAAAACTGAAATATTAATTATATTTGACCAGCAGTATGTAAATGTACTTATTTGTCAAACACTTCATCATCAGAAAATTAGATATTTATGCAACTGCTTGGCCTATTTGTATTCTGCATTAAAGCATTAATAGTTGACATTTGATATGCAGTATTTAAATGTTACAGCATTTCAATGCATGCACAGATTTCAATTATCTACAAAGGAACCCTCATGTGCCACATTAAATCCTGTGATTTAAGAAATACTTTTGTACATTGGCAGCTCAATCACTGATGCACAAAATCATGTATATATTGGAAATCATGCTGAAATCTGTCATGACATATCCAATGATTTATTTTACAATTGCATATCTGCACAGCTATTTGAATATTAATAAATGTGATCACATTATACAGCTTTTACTTTAACCAGTTCTTATTAATATTATAATTAGAGTTAGTGATCAATGTCTCATGACAACATATAAATAAATCAAAGTACAGATTTTATGCAAAATGAGGTCTGCTGTGGCCACTGACTACTCATTTATAATGTTGAAAGTTGCATTATCAGTGAGCTCATGCAGTTGTATCTAAGCACAGCACAATGCTGCAAGTCCCTTTGTTTGGCTGTTTTTAAGAACATGCTATACCTTGACTTTAAAAAATGTCACCCAACTCCATAGAATTAGAAAATAGTGACATGCAGATTAAGATTTGTTTTTGTGAGTGTTTTAATTGGTTTTGATAATTGTCTTTACAGAGAAAATTTTCCCTACTTCAAGACAGCACCAGATGGTTGGAAGGTAAGTTAACTCGATGAGGGCTCAGAATGTGAATGTGAAACTTCGTCTGGTGCCATCGGGAAGGGCGGTGGCGGTGCGCCGGAGGCTGGGAGGGGGTCACCCGCCACCTGGCAGGGACTTTGGTGCGCGCGCTGGTTGGAGGATTCAATCACATGCTCGACTTCAAACAGGTGGCTTTGTTCACGGCGCGGTGCGATTGGATCAACCGAATGCAATAGCTTGAATGCAGCACTCCGCCTATCCCCGATTCAATCGAGGGCTTGCACAGAAGCGGGAGGTTAGTGTGGGGGCAAGATACAGTACAGACGAGAGCTCCCTGGGGGGAATGGGGTGCGTCTGTCGTACGAATGGTTTTCTGCCGCAAATCGTGTTCCTGGGGCGTTGTGCATGCGTGTTGCATGTGAAGCTGTTGGCAATTTGTGTTAACTATGAAAATCAAAATAGAAGACTTAGCGTCAGACAATTTTAAATATAAAATTATTTACGGACCTAATTGGCTTGTACATGTGGCATGTCATACAGATACAACTTCATAGTTTCCAGGTAATGACATAAATCTAATAGTAATTGGTATTCAATAAATTTTGCGCCTATATATATACAACTATGAATGCAGTAAAAAGCCAAGGTAAAATGACATTCTTTTGAAATATCTATAGAGATATGGATGCTGGTCGTGTCGCTGTCAGCTCTGAAGGTTTCATCAAGAATTATTTTGGAAGAATAGCTTGAAATTTAGCTATAAAAGTCAGTTTCCAAAAAAGTGTTCCAGTCAAAGCAGACCACGATTTTAGCTCTGAAAACTGTTCGTACAGTTCCGGTTGGCAGTGGAGCAGCTAATTGCTTTTTTCCAAGAACGTGAGGATTGTGGGCCAGGGATTCCCGTCTGTGTCCGGCACACGTGTGTTGGTGTGTTCTCCCCACTAGAAGGGATACCCTGTTTACAAGACTGACCACTGCAGAGATTCAGATTCTTTGTGTTCTTTCTCCACACACCCCGCCGCTTGCCCACAACTTCCCTACGGCCAGCTCCTCCTCTGGCTCATGCAAGGGTGGTCCCAATTTCTTACCAGTCCAACCAGTTAATTTCTGAAATGCACTAACCCACTAAAATTCCCACTCGCCCAGTTTATTATTTTTTTTATTAAAAGACTTGTTTGGCTGATGTCTGTGTGTGTGTGTGTGTGCGCGCGCGCCATAGAACAAGGATGTCATCGCTTTTAGAACCTATGCAGTATCATGGAATCCAAGCGTTCGCCTATACAGTTTGTGTATACACGTACACGTTAACATTTCTAGAGAAAAAATGCACAACAGTTCGAGAACTATAAAATATAGCCAAGTGCGTAAAGCCAGTCCCTCTCGTACAGTCAGTGAATACCGTGTGTTGAGGGAGGAGGGGGAGTAGAGAGTATAGAAACAAGATTACAGGTTTACAGAAAAAAATTACGGGATTAAAAAAAAAGGTCCGAAGAACATTCAACACTGTAAAAGTCACAGTACGTAAGCTCAAAAGAAATATAGTGTTTGAGCTCACCAGTGCTGATTGGATGGATGGATACGCGTTTTTACATATGTGTATTTTGTGGCAGTAATGTGTAGACCAGACTGCTCGTTTTATGTGTCGAGACGGGCATTGGAGGGGCAACTGGGAATGTGGTTTAGTGCAGTTCTGGGTGCGTGGACCCGCATAAGCGTGTGTTAATGCGTATTTTGCGAACACAAGAAGTGCAGCCTAATATAAAAATAGATTTCGGGTGCTTACAGTCAATCTTCAATAGACAATTGGTAAACAGGACCTGGGGGGGGGGGGGCACAGCAAAGGTCAGGTAATTTTTTTAACACAGCTACCGTCTGATGAACAATATGTATGCAAACTTCAGTGTCCATGTGGGGTGGGGTGGAGGAGTTATATAGAAAAGGATCCTTCCTTTGGTTATCAGCGAACTTAAGCCACAGCTTCGTTTTTTTCTGGGGACACTATGAAAATGCTCTAGTCTTTCCCCCAAAATATTTCACGGGAGAAACCGAGTATTTGTGTTGTCTTGTGCCAGTAGATCACACACACACACACACTATTAGTTTTAGTCTCATTAAATTCTTATCACACTCTTTGTCAACTTATTTACTATATGTTTACGGCTAAAATTTACACAGCACTTGAAACAGATTTAATGGCAATGCTAATCCTATCATCGACGTTAATTACTTTATTAATAACAGTGACAATCTTTTCCATGTAAGCTCGCACTGTCAACAAAGTTCTAAGAATTTAAAGATACAAAATAAAAATATATTGCCTACTAACATTAGACAGCGTAAATACTCGACTTTTCTTTCATGGCAACATTTTTTCACAGGGCAAATGGGTCTTGCAGATACGGAAGGTCGTAACCTCATCCTAGGGGAGTAAGGGTTTTCTTGGGGGGAGGGAGGGGGGACCTGAAAGTTAGTGCTTAGTTACATGTGACCACTTGCATAAGAAATGAAAATTTCATAGAATTTTCTCAAAATTTTTGTTTGTTTGGTGATTAGAAGTTAGTCTGTCCTCTCTTTCCCTCTGTCATTCTGTATGCACCTACATCGATGTAGTAGATATTTATCATATATGCAGTAAATGCCAGTTTGTTGTTTATTGTTGATACTGCAGACAGTGTAACATAACACTGTCATAAAATAATTATTTTCTGTTTACAGAGAATTGCAGCAGAACAAATATCAGAAGTAAAATGTTTTTGCTCAATTTCAGAATTCAGTGCGACACAATCTGTCTTTGAATAAGTGCTTTGCAAAAGTTGACAATCCCAAACTCTCTAGTGGTGCTAAGAAAGGCTGTCTTTGGGCCTTGAATCCTGCAAAAGTCAAGAAGATGGAAGAAGAAATCTCCAAATGGAGTAAAAAAGATCCTGTAACTCTCCTGAACAGCATGGCCTATCCAGGTATGTATGCATGTGTAAACGTGTGCATGTATCTATGTATGTGTGCATGTATATACGTGTGCATGGATATACTGTATGTGAAGTACATCTTTATTAGTGTGGCCTTCTTTTTTGGGAGGGGGGAGGAGGGTACATGTACTCAGCGAGTACAATAGCTTAAGGAAAGCAATATATAATACTCTTTAACAAAAATTGTTAGTGAACTACTAACAAAAAGATGTCGTTGTGGAAGATGTAGTTTATCAAATATTTCTTATCCTACACAAAGAACACAGTTGTTAAAAAAAAGTGTTACTTGGAAGCTGTTGAGTGGCACATTGGTGCTGCCTTTCTGTTGTCAGAAAACTTGCAAGCTATAGAAAAAGGCCAGGCAGGGCTGCCTGCAAGAAAGATTGATGAAAACTACCACAGCCCCCCATCCAGCCCTGTCAAGGAGCCCATAAGTGGGTTTGTCAGATACAGAGAGGAGGGGGAAGATGTCAACGAAGAGCCGCTGGAGTCCTATGACTTGGAACTCGTGAAGGAGTTGGCTGTTCATGTCAGTAACTGGGATATGTGTCTAGTCTTACATCCGCCAGCAGGTCATTAGTGCACTCTCTGAATTCTCTCTGCAATTCTTTACCAGTTTGGTTTTATTGATTTTAGTATCGCCATGACAGCCAATGATTTTAGGGAGTAGAGAGACATGTGCAGCTAACTACTGTCGGTAGGAAGTACAGTTATTTCCATTGCAACACTTTTGCTGATGTGAAAAAAGTTTTTGAGGCTTCTGTTCTCTGTCTGATGAAACAAATTCTGTTTCTACCCTGCCTTTCCAAGTTTAAATATTGTGATGATCCATGAGCTGTTTTTTTTTTTTAAATTTGAATGTCCGTTACAAGGTAATATTTTTCTGTCTTTTGTTCATCAGCAGATGTTTTAGCTGACCATTAGGGTACTTAGAAGTATGAGCGGAAGGGTCTGCACATTTCGGTGAAAGTTAAAAACATTCATGAAATGCTGGGAAGAATGTAACCTGACTATTAAGTTACTGGTTTAACAGTTGCATGCAGGATTAAGTGTTAAATCTATTTACCCTTGTAGTTTATGTGCTGTTTAAGAATGCTTACAAGTTCTCCTGATCATTACAATCTCCTTTGTGCAGGGACAGCACTGGGCTGCAGAAGGTGTGGACTTGCATGTTGATCTCATCGCCAGTTCATCAGTTGTGTCATCACCAGTAACGGTGCAAGGTTCACCTGTGCCCCACACCCCGAGCCACTCAGGTAGCCTGACGTCTGTTTAATGTGTGCTAGGTGAATATTTCTATCACATATAGGCAAATGTTCTTGTTATAGAGGTGAACAGTTCTATCAAATAGAAGCAGATCAGTTTTTTGTTGTTGTTGGGCTTTTTTTGGCTTGTTTTTGTTTTTGCTGCTTATGAGTGGATATACAAGCAAGCCATCTTTGCTTGGGTACTTGGGCTAGTGGTCATGTCACTAACTGAATAGCTTGCTACACGCCAGTATAAGTGAGTGTTTCTATGGTGGTGATGAGCGATATTGTACATCTCGCAAGTACTGTTTGTAACACCTCACTACTATAATACAATGCAATTTCCTTGTGTGACTGTTCCTGGGCGGCACTACTAGTAAAATAGTATGGTTGAGTCTTTGCCATAATCATTGCAATGCAAATGAATGCCCCAGAGATTAGAGAGAGCTATATCATGTGTCTAGAAGCTAGTAAGGTAGCTAGCACAGAACTATTACAAACTAGCTTCATGCATGAAACTAAGGATAATTTGCCCTAGACAAAGTTTTGACTACTGTGTTAAGGACCAAAGGCAGTCATTTGTGTTTCTAAAAGTAGACAAGTTATTTTCAGAAACATTCATAATCTGTTGATTTATTGTGGTAATTATGAAAAAATGTCTGTTTTGTGTATTAGCCTGTGTTATCTAGAGGGCATGTTTGCTTTTGTTCTTGCTTGTATTTCTTAAGATCCATACTTTTGCATTTACCAACATCTGTAAGTTAAAATACTGTCTTAATATTGCACTACTTGCATAGCAACAGCTCTTGTCACATTGTCACTGAGTTTGGCTTTCTCAAATTCTTGCTTCATATGTCTGTAATACATGTACCATTTCTCCATTGCTTGTAGGAAAATTACCCTTTGTCAAACACAAAGGGGAACAACTACTTTAACACATACATTAAGCTGCTGCTTACTTCCCTGAGATCACGGTTTTGATATGGTGCATTTACTGTATTTTCACAAAATCTAGATTCCTGTAGAGGGTTTTGATATGACATCTTTTCCCACAAAATTTAAACTCCTCATAGAGTGTGTACATGGTACACTTTTGGCATTCATTTCCCCAAAATCAACAGCTCCCCATAGAGTTTGGTGCACTTATGGCAAATACTACTGATGAAAGTTTCCACAAATTACAGTGTGCTGTACACTAAAATTATTCATTGGGATATAAAAGAAAATTGGTAAGATCTGCTGCATTTACAGACATCAGGGGGTGGGACAAAATGTCACAGTGGGTGTACACATGCAGCAAAATTGAAAAGTGAAAGTATACCTGCCACGTGAAGATAAAAATCAAAGTGCATTGTATGAAAGTAAGATGTAATTCTTGAAGAATATTTGCTACCCTGATTGAAATTCAGATATATCCTGCAAAAGTTGGTCTGGGTATAAACTTACCCTTAAAAATCATAAAGTGAATTTATAGTATTCTATAAACAAAACTTGATGGAGTGAGGGCCTCAGTTTGTTTATGTCAAAAAGATAAACTTTCCTTTAAATATTAATCCCTAGTTTGTTCAGAAAACATATGCAGTAACTATACAGCTTTTCTAATTTCTGTTTTTTGTCAAAATCACTCGCCATGTCCAGACCGCTTAATTAGAATAAGGTTTTCTTTTCCAGCTTGTAACCTATAAGTTAACAATCTGTTCTTCCTGTTTATGTTTTCAGTTCACAAGAATTCAACACCAACCATGTACCAGGGAACTTTCTATGCTGCAAGTCCTCTGCGTATTGTCACTGGCTCACCATCCGTCCGCATGAACCTGTTTGGTGTGGCAACCCCTGCACGCACCCTGTCTGCTCAAAATTGATCCCGTGACACCTCTTATGTTTTGTATTAATGTGCAAGCTGGTGGCTTGGCAGAAACTGTAAGAAGTAGGGCAGCTGGCTTTGAGACTGCCCGAAGAATATAACTTTATCAGTTCATGTGTTGATCATCAATGTCATCATCATCAGTGTTTGAAGCAAAGAACAAAGCTTATGCATCTTGATCTATGATCTCCTCATCCCTACTGATTGTGATGGGAGCAGTGAAAGTAGATGTCCGAAGACACCTCACGTGGAATGACAACTAGTCTGCAGTAAGTGCTTTGCAACATCACGCCTCACATTTCATTTTTCATCTCTATGCTAGAGCTGCTTTGGCTGCAGGTTTGTTTTTCCACCAGCCCTAGCATGCTTGGCAGTAAGGCAGCAACGGCAGAAATTATTGGAATTGCTCAGAAGGCGTCAGTTCTATCACCATGTATCACCAAAATAAGCCGGAAGTGAACAAGGTTTTCTGTCTTCACGTGCACTGGCTGCGCACAGTATAAGTTCAGTGGCAACAACATTCTTCTTCAAGTTAAGAGCCGGAAGAATAACCAGATGTTTCCCATTTGGGGAGTAGCCAGCTGATGGTATCAGCATGGCAGAACACCTTCAATAATTGACCCACATTGTTTAACAAGCAAAGGTGAAGGCTGGTTTGGTGGCATGCTAGTTTTGTCCTGCCAAACCCTCAGATGCAGTTTAAATATTGTGATGATCCATGAGCTGTTTTTTTTTTTTAATTTGAATGTCCGTTACAAGGTAATATTTTTCTGTCTTTTGTTCATCAGCAGATGATGGCAACATTGCTTGCAATATAACATGATTTCTTGTATATGTTGTGAAATACTGATCTCTTCCTCCCTAATCAGATTATTTCAGGATCTCAGCATTAGATACCAGTGAATTAGTGAAACATTCTATATCCAAAATCAGCATAGTATATCTACTATACCTTATTATTTTTTATGTTCTAGTTTTATCACAAAATTTTTTTATTACAGATGGTTAAGAAGGATATTTCCTCAAACTTTTAAAGGGGTTGTTACAGAAGGTCAAGGAGGATATTTTCCTCAAACCTTTAAAGGGGTTGTTACAGATGGTTAAGGAGGATATTTTCCTCAAACCATTACCATTAAAGGGGTTGTTACAGATGGTTAAGGAGGATATTTTCCTCAAACTTTTAAAGGGTTTGTTGCAGTAAAAATCACCACCAGATTTTCTGCAGGCACTCAAGATTATTTTCCTAACATCACCAAAGGATGTTTTGTTTTGTTTTGTTTTTAGTTAACCCTAAGTAATGTTTTCTACAGTTATTTATTTAAAATCTGGGAAGGTGGTGTAAGGAGGTTGAGGGGATTAAAAATCAGAAACAGGATCCATTAGATTATAGTAGTGCAATATGCATCTGAAAGTTAAAAGATGCATTTCCTGTTACAATTAGCCTGTAGCAGCTATGGTGCAAAGGCATTTGCTAATTGCTATGATTGTCAGTGGTGACTGACCCTGCCCCCCCAAACAAAAAAAGGTTTATAATAAATTTCCATAAATAGTCTTGGTAGTGTTTATGCTTTGACTAAAGGATTTTTGATTGGTCAACGCTTCCTGTATAAGCCAGTCACGCATGCTTTTGGTCAGTGGCGTGAAGTCTTTCACCAAAACCTTGTGCGAAGTGAACCAGACAGCAAAAATGGCACCAAAACAAAAAGTTCATCAAGTAGATAGTGATTCTGATGCAGACAAACAGTCCATGAAACGTACCAAAAGGAAAGCTTGCAAGAAATATCGCACAGACTGTTTCATCAAGGTCCCAAGTATAACTGCGTCTGAATGAGGAGCAGTGTTCACTTATTGGAAAACCTGCAAATACCACATTACTCTAGATCATGATCATGGTGGTTTGAATGATATTTAAAAAAAACATTGAAATAATGTCACTCGCAACGAGTTGGAAAACATGTACATATAGTCTGTCAAAATGGTTTTTTTAGCACATCATCATCCTCGACATCATTTGATTTACAAATAACTAGAGGCCGCTGTGCAGCATTTTTGCTAAGATGAATCTGCCATTAACTCTTTGACCTCATTGGGTTCGGCTAACTTGCGACGACGAACTGACTGGCGATTCGCGCAACCGACAAACTTGCGGCGAATTTAAACATTTGCAGCGACGCATTTCACGGTATAAGGGATGTAAACTTTGTATCATTGTAAAGCTCTATCATCGGTTGTTTCCCCTGCACTGTTTCGGAAACAGTTTCGGCTTGCCAAATGAGGTTTAGTGTAGGGGCTGGCCAGGTCTACTTCCGTCGTTCACAATGGCTACACGTGGTTCGTTTGTTGTGTGTGCAAAAAGTGACTACATTTGGCACCAAATAGTAAGTAGTAACTAAAAGTATTGTTTCCATTGTGATGCTGAAGAATAGATCTTTCTAAATATGTAAAATATATTACTGTGAGTGTGGTAGTTTTTAAGCGGTATTTTTTTTAAACGTGTAAATCTATGCGGGCTGTATGTGGCCTCTGTGGTTTCTTAGCCCTGCGGGTCCCTGTGGGTTCAAAGAGTTAATGATGGCAGACATTCTTACAAAAGCTGATTAAAAGATGTTTCCTTGTCTGCAAAATGAGCATTATTGCTAAGAGGCTATGCCTCACTTGCTTGCATTGTGCAGTACTTCTTGTTTTCTTTGCCCCACTGGCATACCTACGTGAGGCAATATAACTGTAAACTGCAGAAGACAAATTGAACATTATGCATTACTGATTGTAATTGTGTGTTTCATGTCTTTTTTTTTGGGGGGGGGTGCTTTTTTTTTT
Organism: Lanistes nyassanus; assembly: GCA_004794575.1. Taxonomy (NCBI): domain Eukaryota; kingdom Metazoa; phylum Mollusca; class Gastropoda; order Architaenioglossa; family Ampullariidae; genus Lanistes; species Lanistes nyassanus. The sequence goes on along the minus strand of SMGT01010509.1, from coordinate 388,157 downwards.
ATTATGGTAGCTTTCTGCCAAGAGGCTGTGGCACTCCTTTTGGGGCGATTGCTACTATTTTTTAGTCTGGGTGCTACTCTTCAGCTTCAAGGACAAACACGTTTGTTATGGACCAGAAGTGGGGAAAATTTATTGAAAATAATTTTAAATTTAAATTTTTATACTGAAGCTTTTTTCATCAGCATTAGTAATTGAACTGGTAGCTACAGAAAGACCAGAGACCTGTTGTCAAAGGGAGGGGGAGAAATAATAATTTTTTTAAAGAAAGAATATGGCTTATGTACTGTCCACGTGTATATAATTACATAATTCGTAAGAGTTAATGGAAATTTAATTTGGAAATTCATGAGAATGTTACATCCGGATACAGTTTATGCACTCTTTCGCATGTGGGCTGAAATTTGTCGTGTTTGAATGTCTGATGTATATAAATGTGGTGTACATAAATCCAGACTTGTAATTTGAGGAAGATAAAGAGAATGGAGGATTTGGTGAGGGGAGTGGGCAACGAAAGAGAACTTACAAATTTGTCTTAATATATATTTTTAGTAAACTAAATTTGGCAATGCTATCATTTAATTTTACAAAGGCAGCAATACCACATGCATTCTTTAGGCTGCTGCATTAGCTTGGGGTTTCTAATTTCCTCCAATGCTATTACCACCTTTCACTGTCAAGGTAATGAGTGCTCCAAAATTTATTGAACTGTAAATGAATCTGAAGAAAGCCCCAAAATAAAATTTGTTATAGCATGCCTCAGTGAGTTTATCAGCTTTCCTTGACTATTTCTGTGCTGTATGCTGCTGCATGTCTGTGCAATGATGCAAGTGGTAATGTGATGCACATTTCAAAGTTCAGGCTTCTTTTTAAAATACAGAAACACAGCATACTTGTCCCACCACTGTGAGCAATAATAACCTGCGTAGTCTGCGCTAGTAGCACATTAACATTGTCCCACAGTTCAAATACTTTTCAACATTTGGCATTTACTATGTTTAGTCATGTTGATCATGTGTTGCGTGACTTCCTTATGCTGATTTTTAAAAAAAGGAAGGAAGGGAAGACCCCAATATTGTGTGCTTTAAAAAAAGATTCCCATGCTATCAAGTGTATTTTGTGTATGTCTAGTGGTTTATCAAGTCAGAAGCCATTCAGACCTGAAGGAAAGTTGATATTCTAGGAAAATGTACAACTTTCACAATAAAATAAGGAATGTTTTTAATATGCAGACACCATTGGCATTTTTAATTCAAACATAATAAGTGTAGTTTACAATCGTCAAAAGGGCCGATAAGCTGTTGACGATAGGTAGCTGTAATGTACTGCTCAAAGGAATTAAAAGACCATCTGCACCTTGGCAGGCAGGTCACGGGCATGTGTAATTTTCAAGAACACAACATCCAACCCTGTGCATTTGCATGCATCTTGTTTCATACTGCAGATGTGAATGTCAATGTGCATGGAAATCAGTACTAGCATGTTTGTGTACACCATTGGAGGCAGCCAAATGTGCACTCAAGATAACAGAGAGTTCGTGCAAACCAAATCATGAAAAAGTTGAAAAATTGCAATGCATCTGCAAACTGTGTGAATTGTAAACACAGTTCAGCCATTGTTGAGGGACTGGTGGCTATGGTGAATTTGTAAACATGCCTCTGAGATTGTGGCAGGGTGATTGTGTGGTTGCAGGAAGCGATCAGGGTCCAAGAAGTTAGTTGCTGATTGGGATTATTCCATTCAATCATTGTGACATTGTGAGACTGCTACAACTAGACAGGAAGGGTCAGCAAGCTCAGATGACTGGGATGCCTATAATCAACGTGCAGCCGCGTTTGTTGTCCTGTCAGCTTTATAGGGCAGAATTGCCATTGCCAACTCACTCAGAAGGCATCAGTGTCACTGTCAGTGACCAGAGGGTTAGAAACCAGTTGCGTGAAGCCACCCTGTGTTCAGCGCATTCCTTAGTGCAAGTGCAGCTTGTCCTGATGCCAGCTCATGCTGCTTGGGTGTCTTCTGCTTGGGTGTCTTGGGCCTGGGGTCCTCTGGCTTGGATCTGTTACCAGTGGGCCGGAGTTTTCTTCACCGATGTTTCCTGCTTTGCCAGATCATTTCATGATGGCAGAGTCCACGTCTAGAGGCAACAGGGTGAATGCTATCATGATGGTACTGTGAGGGAGTGTGGATCGTTTGGTGGCGGGTCCATCATGGGTTGGGCAGGAATGGGCATGGGCTATAGAACTTTACTAGTATGATCTACAGAGATGACATTCTACAGCCACTCATACTGCCAGCATTACAGGGAATGAGAATGGGCACCATACAGGGCTTGGGTTGTCACCACCTTCCTGCAGCAGCAAATCACTTGCATGGACTGGCCAGCAAATTCACTGGACTTTAACCCAATCGAGCACCTGTGAGATGTGCTGGGTCATCAACTGCAGGCAAACCAAACACTACCAGCTGTTCCTTTTGCTTCAGCAGGAGTGGCAGGCAATGCTGCAAAGGACTGGGGTCACTGGCTCAGTCCATGTAACAATGGCAACTTGCTTGCATGCAGGACCTTGGAGGGCACGCATATTTTTGACGTTATTCTATGCACTGACTTTGGTATTTGTGAGTTGTGTCCTTCAAGGAATCTTGCTGTTGTGATCAAAATAGCCCATTAAATCTGTTGTTGGTCCTTATGAATGACATATGCTTTAGTTTCATTGTGACTTTTGGTTTATGTTTTGGCATGATGTAGCACATGGAGTTTGCACTGGTCATTCAATTCTTTTGAGCTGTATAGTTCATAGTCATTAACATAAGATCCACTGTATACCATCAAGGACATAGTGACAGTTTACAGTTATGCATAATGGAAGATGTTCTGTTCATGTTTGAAGTAATGTGATGGCAGTTCATATACATAATGGTGTCTACCATTTATAGCAGTATGGTAACAGTTCACAGTTACTGTGATAAGAGATCAATTATCCACCTTTGAAACGATGGTTGTAACTTGTAGTTCACTTTTATTAACAATGGGGAATACTTTTAGAACTATCCACAGTAATGGTAACATAATAAAGTGGTAACAGTACATAGTTATTTACAAGGGGAGATGAACTGCCCACTATTGACAACAAGGTTAATACTTTACAAACATGAAGAGAAGTTCACTGTCCACTGTGTTCATACAGTTGTAAGAGTTAACAAGCAACCTGTAAAATGAGATCATCTGTTTGGCATTGAAGTGAGATGGTTACACTTCACAGTCATAAGATATCCCTCCCACTCCCTTATGACATAGTTTGCAGTCAAGTACAAGCAGAAATCTACAGTCCAAAGTGGACCCGTCACATTTGATCACCTTTGCAAAAGATCCTGGGAGCATTCTGGCAGTCCTTACATCTGGCGCTTGGACATCAAGACCACAGGATGAGAAGTCAAGCATAACATTTTGTGTCAGCAGTGTCCATCTGTGTACTAACTTTGATCAGGTAGTTAGAGGACTGTTCACCTGTGCACTAACAGACTGTACAGGACAGTGTCAATCTGTGCACTACACCTTGATCAGGTATTGTACAGGACACATGCACTCGCGGTTGCTGGCAGATCGCACATGCATTAGTCCATCCTTTTCAGCTCCAACTTGGAAGACAATCTGAAAAATAAACAGTTTTAAAAGACTTATAAAATGAAATGCTCATGTGACCAGTAATTTATTTCAGGTGTAAAGTACACCTAAGGAAACACATGTAGCAGACTATAAAAGCTGCAGAACAACTCTGCTCAACTGATTTGAAAGTTCGGAAAACTGACCACATTACTTCTCACCTGCAAAATCTCCACTGGCTACCGATTGAAGATCGAATCAAATACAAGACTGCATGTCTGTCCCAAAGTGCCCTATATCAGACAGGACCCTCCTATCTCTTAGACCTCATCCAGCCTTATACTCCACCAAGAACCCTCCACTTTTTGCTGATGCCTCTGTCCCGGTAATTCCAAAAGTCAAAAGAAAGTCTTTCTTTTTCTCTGGCCCAACAGTTTGGAATTCGCTTCCCGCCGGTATCCGCAATAACTCTGACTTAAATTCGTTCCATACTGTCCTTAAAACTCATCTCTTTCGTCTTGCCAATCAGTTACCCTGTGTGTAATCCCTATGTGCGTATGAATGATTGATTCCAATGTGTGCTGTGTGTATGTGTGCGTTGTGTCTACTGTAAAGCGCTGTGAGCTCAGTTGGGAGATATAATGCTTTATAAATATTTTGTATTATTATTATTATTAGCAGCAGTACCCTTTACAGCAAATTACATACATACATAAAGAGTACTTGTATATAAGGTCATCTAATGCTCACATAATAAGTAAAGCATCTAGAGGAATAAAGTGATCACTGAAATAGTAGTAGATGCCAAACTTCTCTCTGGCTTTTGTCAAATTGGTCTCTATAGTTTAAATATGGCATTTGAATCATGGTTTGCCTTGCACAGATTTTGAATGTCTGCTTTGGCTGTTACTTGGCTTCATCACAACAACAGAGTTTAACTGCAGAGATGGTGGCTTCTCTGCCGTGGTATTTACTGTTAACTACAGCTGTTGAGGAATTCCATGGCCCTATAATTCCTTCAAAGGTCAAGTAGGTGATATTTTCAGCTTGCTCTCCACATAATCAGTTTCATGACTTACTGAAATGCATGTACTTGTGTGCTAAACTCTGCCCAAGTAGAAAATGCATTGTATATCTGGTTTTCATCACAAGCTATTCCCAAAACTTGAGTGCAACAACTCCTTTCTGTTCATGAGACCCAAACCTTGAAACACTGACATTCTCACCATGGCATAAAAAGAGATTGAAAACATGTCCCACTGGTGCATGGAGACACCCCATTAACAAACCAACAATCTACTTTTAGGTGCAGCTTTGACAAAATATCTCAGCAGTGTAAAATGAAATTGTTACCCCTGATGCTCACTGGATCAATCTTCTAAAGGTGAGAAATAAAGTGCTCTGAAGAGCAGCAGGAAGTATATTCAACTGGCAAGTTTTTCACTTTTTTTTTTTTTGAGAACTGTCAACCAACATGGCCTCAACGATGTCTTATCCTCTTGTAATACAAGTATGCATTAGTGAAACCTGTCTATGTTTGTCATTCAGAAGTGAAACCATCAGGTTGAAAATTTCTAGACTGTCTTTCAAAGAGTGACAAAAACCGTCCGACCTGATCTTTGTGTAAGCGAATCCCACTGAGGCCATCCATCTCTGTCAGGTTTATGGCCCGCAGTACCTGGTAAATCTGCTGGCCAGGCTCTATTCGCAGCACATACTTGGCAGGAAAGTAACCTGACTTGCCGTTGTACTTCCCCTGAACACACACATGCAAACACAAATACGGAATACAATTATGATGAGATAGAGAAAGAAAAATGATTACTGTTAATAGTAATGATGGTAATGTGTCTGTCCTATGAAGTGAATGATGTACTATGCAGAATTGTACAAAATAAGATTTGTTTGGTGTGTAACACTGACTCATCAACTTCAACTACAACACAGCAAGGGCCATCCCTTAAACGGAGGCACATAAAAAGGCAAGATCTGAACCCATGAATAACAATCTGCATGGCCATGGTGACATGCTAGGTGCTGTGTCACATGACTGCCTATACAAAATGAGATTGGGGTTACATTTAGTACCATGTTGTCGTGCGATGTTTGGGTACATTAGACGTGGCAATATTGGCAATACATGTATTTGGATTCAATTAAAAATTCAATTAAATATAACTTCATGACATTTTCTTCAGTGGTGTTAAGCCAAATGGGCATATTTGGTTGGCAAGCTAGCTACAGCAATCAAAAGAATCAATTACTGGTAACAGTTGAAAATTTCACCCAAAACTTTTATGAAAGGAACAAACAGTCGAATTTGAATGGCTGATTTTCCCTGCAGTTATTTCCTTGTAATTAAATGTAACTGGGTGTTATTCTAAGTGCAAACAGCCACTTCTGAAAATGTGAGTGCAGTGTCCCAGAAGATGAACCATGTTGCTTGCGGCGGAAGGGGGGGGGGGAATATGAAAGTATATCTCCAGCTGATCCGAGACTACTAAATTTGGGAACTAGTGAAAGTAAACCACAAATTTTGTGTTAGAGTCTGTTTCAGCCCATTGTACACATACAATGTACTATGATTATTGATCGCTTTATGTCGCTTACTGATTCTTATGATAGACTTTGGTTTGCTTGGTTATATTTTTAACAAGCAGCTAACTCAGACACAGAATTTATGGGACCATTCAGGTAAGAACAGTCTTATTCTTCAGAAATATTTATTTTAAATGACATCCAAATGAAATTTGTGTTGTTTGTGCTTATCATTATTATATTTTAAAAGTCACCAACAATCATAGGACTGCATGTGAAGTCTTCAGGCATTTAGTTCTCAAAACTGACTGGTACCATGTCCTCATTCTTCATTGCAAAACAATCAGCAACAACTACTGTGGGTTACAGATTTTCACACAGATAATGCTGATTATCTTAGGAAGAAGATATGTTTGCTAGCTTTGTCATGGAAGATGTTCAAGCTAGAGTTTCTCGTAAATCTCACCTTCCACCAGTCAGGGTCAGAGCTGTTGCTGACATTGATCCTTGTGCCTGCTCTGTCCGACACATGACAAACTTATTGACTTGCTGACTCATAACACTTCTTAGTAAGACTTCCATCATTTTACATCATGCAACACAATAGTAGTAGTAATTTAACATTACACAATTCAGCAGACCTTTGTTTTGTTATCGTAAGATCATTAAATGGTTCCTACAGCATACAAGCAGAGTTCAATGTATATTCTGTGTAATCTGCCAAGTTACAAAATATGATTGTGCTTTTACATATATAAAAACTGCTCTAGTGTGCCAAAAAGTTGAAATCATCCAGCTTTACACTTAAGCTACTGTAGATAGAAAGCCCTACAATTGATTACCTCAGATCCATATCATCTTTCTCCTTGCCACGGAAGTGATAGAGCACAATAAACGAGTCTAAATCCTTTTTTCTTGATTTCTGCACAGATACATGGGTGTAGCAGCAGCAACAATGGCAGTATGGAAGGAGGAGAACAATAATCTTGTTACATAACAAAGACATGTACATACGTGAACACTAAAAATGACAACACAGATACACAGAGAAATCAACGGTACTACAGGTACTGACAACACAAATACATACATGTGACATGTATACAGAGTGTACTGTCTGAGGTTACCTGCTTGGAGCAGGAATCCTTTCATTTTCTCATTCCTTTCTTCCTAATTAAGTCACACATCAGTTTCACTGACTAAAAAGGAAACGAAATGTTAAATTGAAGACAAGCAAATAATTATGTGCATTCTTGAAACACAAACATCTGTGGCACTTGCAGATGATCAGTGAATCCACTTCTTGGTCGCGCATGACATCTTTCCTCACAACACCTAACACGCTGCCCTACAAAGTAAACAAGGGCTACCTGCAGTAGACATCAGAAGGGCATCATGTAGAACAAACTTACAGGTGATCCACTTGGTGACACACTATGGCTTCTGATTTTTCTGTCTTCTATTTCTAAAGAACTCGATCTGTGACTCCATCCCAGTTTCTTCTTTGTTGTAGCTGTTGATGCTTGTGACACATTAATGGGCTCAGAAGGACTGGTTGAACCTATCATGAGATCAACAGCCTCTTGTTTAAACAGGCCTATAATACTGCTTAAACAAGATGAACACTGAACTAAAAAAAAACACACACACACATACAGTACAGTACTATATACATATTTTTTCTCCGAACTACATGAAATCAGATTATCAGAAGTATGCACTAAAATCTGATGACTGTATTGTCTAATATTTAACCATATTTAAATTTGTACGCGTGCCTGTGCAGATGCATGAGTGTGAATACCCACACATGCTTGTATGTGGTTTCAATGAAACCATAAACAAGTTTAGTTTATTGTATTTACAACCAGTGGTGACAAATTTAGATAATGTTTCATACAAAGGTTAGTTTTAATCTGGTTTGAAATTGTTATACTCACCTTCCAAGGAATTGTTTACAACCAGTGGTGACAAATTTAGATAATGTTTCATACAAAGGTTAGTTTTAATCTGGTTTGAAATTGTTATACTCACCTTCCAAGGAATTGTTTACAATCAGTGGTGACAAATTTAGATAATGTTTCATACAAAGGTTAGTTTTAATCTGGTTTGAAATTGTTATACTCACCTTCCAAGGAATTGTTTACAACCAGTGGTGACAAATTTAGATAATGTTTCATACAAAGATTAGTTTTAATCTGGTTTGAAATTGTTATACTCACCTTCCAAGGAAGGATGGAACAATTACCTACTAGAAACAAGTGTTCTTTCACAGAGATGCCTGGGTTCCATGACAAAGTGAGACAGCTCATTTCCACAACAAAACTGACATCACTCAATCCTTGACAAACTGGCACAACATACTTCAAGCTGGGCAGCATCAGGCCATGCAAATGCATTGTCAGCTACTGCACATTACCATTAACATTAACACGTGTCCTTATAAACTGTGGCATTATTTTCTGCATCTCTTATTATTTCTATAAATGATGGGTGTCTTCATCATTATAATCTAAAATACTGTCTGCACATATAAATCACCTCCCCTAACTCTCTCTATATATAATATTGCTTAGCTAATTAGCCAGACTTACTTCTCTAAATGTATTTGTCAATTACATATTGTTCCCCCTCCCCCCAACAATTTTTTTTCTTTTGTTTTTGTCATTTGATGTGGGAATCAAAAGAAGTACTTAAAAGAAAAGAAGGCATTGAAGGCAAGGACTCTATGAAAAACAACTTTTCAAAATTTGCAACATTGGTGCAGCAACTTTCTCCTGGTTAGTGAAAAAGACAAAATATACTGACATTGCGAAAGCTAAAAATTATGTTGTCTTTTTCTGCATAGCAGTCAGAAATATTTTCAGGTAAGTATACTGAACATCTAGACAAATCAACCTTATTGATCAACAGCCATTGCAGGATCAACAAAAGCTAGGCAAAATCTGAGAAACATTACTGAAGTTAGGAATAAGATATTCCATAAATTATTCAGTTTCTAAATCGATCTGTTCTTAGGCAAAGTTTTGCAAAACCCAAGTGAAAAGTTGCATACATGCAGTGAATGTAGAATCAGAAGATAGCAGACAAATTTAGATCGACACATCTTGTATTTTTGTCATTTATGGATGATGGCCAGAAAAGGAGGTGTGACTATCATTTTTCAAAACAAGCCAGCATCTGCTATACATTTTTTTGTGGGGGGGGGGGGGGGTTTGGACAGAGTTTAATTTTTGATATACATAATTTTTACAAAATAAGATAACATTTCTTGCAGTGTTTATAAATGTAAAATAGCTGAAAGTATTTTGGGAATGAGCATTTTTTTTTACAATAAATTAGTTATAATTTATAAAAGCAATAAATTTTAGTTTAAAAACCCAAACACCCAGGCTTTTATTCAACTCATTTGGTGATGATCCAGAACTATGATAGGATATAAGTGAGTGATAGTGTATCTGCTAAAATTTATTGTATTGTGTGGGCACCCACATTTGTACTCCCTGCCTTCAGCTGTCGCTGTCAGTGCAAAACATGCTGTGAACTACAGTTGGGCTTAAGCACAACACCATCCTTGTTCTGCTTGAAAAAAATCCTTTAAATTTTTTTTCTATTTTTTATGATACACATTTTAATTCATCAGTCACCAAGCTCTATATACAGCTCATCCTGTCTGCCTAATGTATAAGGCTGCCTTATCAGCTGGATATTGCTTTTAGCTATCCCATGCTTTATTTCAACAGCGATAACATAGTTGTTGTCATCGCTCTTCTTAGCTTTCTCTCTCTCACACACAAACAAAACACACTCAGGTACAGAGACAAAATATGCATGTGCACATACTTGCATGCACATACAAGGGTAACACATACTATAAATGCATGGGAGTCATATGCTTGAAGACCTAAATAAGCATGGATATTCATTGGGTCATCAGCCTCAACACACATTACTTGGCATCACAAAGCTACAGTCTCATGCAAAATGATATTAAGGGAAATTTTGACAAGTCAGACACAGAAACCAAACATATGCATGTAGCACCAAATTTGATCACGGCATCATTACACTCGAGATACATGGAAGTGATGGTAGGTTTTCAAAGAGCTTCATTACATGCCTGTGGCACCAAAACAGGTGTTAGTGAAGGAGCTGCTTTTCTTCTTAGTTGTCTCATCGATGCTCAGCAGCTGTTTGGGAGGGTCAGGGGTGTCCAGAGAAAAACTTTTCATGCGAGCGTTGAGCTTCTTCCGCCGTGTTTTAGGGCTGTGGGAGGCTGGACAGATCATAACATGCTCATGGTCACTACAAGAACATGCTTTTTCCAACAGATTCGTCTTATTAACTCTACAAGAAAACTCACTTCGCACTCTAGAAGCATGCACTTCTGTCAAGATGTACTCTAGCATTTGAATTCTAGAAGGATGTTCAACGAGCTTGCGTTTCAATCTTTTTCAGCACATTACCTTAGACAGACCAGCAAAGTTTTCTCACACATTTTTGTAAACCAAAACAGATTAAAAGAGACTTTGAAAGTCTATATTTCCCTTTAGGTCCTCCACCAACAGTGGATCCTCAGCTATAGCAACACCATAAAATTCGGATGTTAAGCTGTAGATGCCATCCGGTAAACCGATCCATGCAAGGCTTTATGGAAATGGTTTTTATAGTTTCTAATCACTTTTCTTTTTCCTTACTCTGTCACTGACACCAAACAGTCTATCTGCTGCAGGACTGAGTCTGGATTACACAGTTATCTTCAAGATGTCTTATACCCCAAAACATCACACTATTTACATTAAAGGATATCTTCAGACTGCTTTAGATTTCAAGATTATCTCTAGACAATTCTAATTTGCAGAACTCTGGGGGCGGGGGGGGGGGGCTGCAACTCTGTTAGTCTGTACAACTTTGTTTTTAGAAAACTTTAAATTCCACACTTGTAACAAAACACGTGCTTCACCATCAACCCTTCACAATTCACAATGCTAGCCACTAACAAGCAATCACACCCGTTTCAGTAATTTTTACTCATGCACAAGGCTACGGCAGATCCATATCACACTCTTTGCTTAGAAAAACACTCCTACCACTAATACAACTTTTTACGTAACTGTAAAAGACTCATAATAATTCAATGCCAGGGGGAAAATAAAATAAAAATCCATTATTAGTAAATGACTGTTCATCTATGAATTGTTATTCAGAGACTATGCACTAACATAAAATCAGCTCAATAGGAAAATAGCAGCTGTTCTGTTACTTTGCACCCAGTCAAGAGCTTTGCAGACTACGGTACATGTATAAGCAGTCTAAAGGTTTGTCTGTGGTACTACGGCTAGCAAAAATCAATGCATAAAACTAGTGAAAGACTTCTATTAGTAGTTAAGTACATGTATTATACAAGTAACTTATTTAAATTCTGTTCTGTTACTTATGAAAGATAATTTGTGAAGCACAGCAGGTAAAGGAGGCTCCAGAATACTTCACAGTTGTGTCAAAAGAACTTTGCAAGGACACGACAGTCTGCACTTCAACACATACAGTCAATTTATTCCCATATGGAAGAAAATCCCTATCCTGCTCTGTGACTGGCGTATACATAAATATCGAACAGAGCAAAGTGAAATAACTATAAAGGTATATAAACTGAAATAACTATAAAGGTATGAAAAGTGAAATAACTATAAAGGCATGTAAAGTGAAATAAATAAAAGGTATGTAACACCCTTGAAACATACAGCCGCACCCACACAAATGAATGCAGACACACATACACATAAAATGAAAGAAAAGAAATGGGGGCCATGTGTTCTGTATTTGTACAATCACTCAGCCAACTGATTTCAACCACAGGTTTAATGCAGTAACTGCAATTTCAAACCCTTGAACTTTGGTCTCGCCCAAAGCATTATCGTTAGTTGTGAGAAAACAAAATACAGGAATTGGACCGAAGGTAGTTTATTAGGAATCAGAAAAACATGTTAGATGAACAAGATGGCCGTAAATGATGGAACATAGGCAAATTACAAGCATTGCATGGCACCACTGACATCAGATGGTTAAGCACAAGAATCTTATTCTCTGTACCTCAAACTGAGCAGCCAAGTAGGTGGTGCCCTCTACAGTGTTATTATTAAGACATGTCATGACCTCCAACTAGAGTAGCTGTGTGTACAGTGTTATCTGTATACCAGTAACTGGCACTGTTGTCTATACCTTTTTCTGTGGGTGTAGCACGTGGAGGAAAGTATTTTCAGTAAACAAAAAAGTGAACACTGTGGGATTAGGCAGCTTGCTTGCAACTGTATAGGTATGTACCCAACAGCTTAGCTAACATCAGTGTCCGAAGGTTAGTGTCTACTGCACTGACCAGCATGACCACCAGAGACTGCTTATTGACTCTATGGGTGGTGGGGGGTGAGGGGGTGGTGATGGTGTGCTACACTGCTGCATTGTTGTCTTTGTCCAAGGTTTATGTAATGTGTAATTAGTGCATTTGCTTTAAGAGGAACCAACACAATTAGACATAATGTGCAGTATTTATATGTATATCCTCTAGTGTGAACAGACCAGATTTTGATCTCCAGTTTTGTATAGTTGTATATTTACCTAATATATGTGAATACTTGTGAGTGCTGCTTTTTCTTTTTCCTTTTTTGGTGGTGGATGTTGAAGGGAGGTGTTTGAGTGCAAAAAGAATGCTTGACACCCAAACAAATTTTGCAAGAAATCAAAGACAATTTTCCATCTCAAAAATACATTATGCTAAAGATTGTCTTTGCTGTTAACTAGCCAGTCAATCTCTCAGTCTCACTTCTACAACCAGCTCATCCCAGTCACAGATGAGATTGGCCAGCATTGTGTCATCAGAAAATTTGTTCATCTGGATAGAGAAATTCAGCCAGATGTTACTGTAGGCATTGTGAACATAATACACGAAACTAAAACACTAAGGAAAATCGGCATTCACATGAGGACTTTAATGTAGACAGATATTCTCTAATGTTGATAGATATTCTATAATGTTGATAGATATTCTATAATGTTGATAGATATTCAAATCTCACTATCTGGGATTTGCTTACAAGTTATACACATGTATGCACATAAGCATAAGCAGACATCTGAGTGGTTACAGTGTGGGCCTCCAAACTCAAAGGTGTGGCTGCAGGCTGATTTAAAACCTGTGTGCCACACCACTCTTTCCTCAGTCCACCCAGGTGCAAATGGGTATCTGACCTTGTGGATTAGAGAAAGTAAGGCAGCGAGGGAGAGGAGTTTGGCACCCCCCTCACGTGGCTGGCCCACAGAAAAGTGAGGGTCTCATACAACCCCACTCCCCTGCGACCTCAAAAGATCATAGGACATCCTTTGCCTGTTACCTTTACATAAACATGGACAGGTGGATGGAATATTGATTGAATAGTACAATATTACAGTATTTACTGGGCTGGGAAATGAGTTATCTGTTCATCTCTAGTTTACATAAGACCCAAATCTAAATGCATATACATGAACAGCTTTGTAAAGGGTTTATCCCTTCCTTTAGATGATTTTTCTCACCGATTCATTTTTCTCACACTTCACAACAGTGCTGTCTCTAGAATATCTTATATCTGACAGTGGTCTAAAGCAGCTGAGAATGAGCAGTGTAGCTGTTCTGACAGTGATGACATTTTAAAGCTCTTATGGCTCCCTTAAAAACAACAGAGTTTAAAAAACTGTTAGAATCTCTAAACTATACTAGGATAGCATTGCTATTGATCATACTGTACACTAAATGTTTGAACAATAAGGCAATCAAAACTATCAGCTGGATGATTGAATAGTTCAGTCATAACATATTGTAGATAAGAAAGCCAATAACAATGAACAATTAGATTCCTGCAGCTTATGGCTGCTGTAAATCTCTGTGAACATAATTGTTAGTTCAACAGTGCAACCACAGGACACACTCTACAAGATACACATCTTATAACCTTAGACCTTGTCTCCACTCTGCTTGAGCAGTCAAGTGCTTACTGTACATGTATGCATAAACAGCACATTCAAAATGAACAATAATCTCCTTGGCAACCAAAAAGGCCACAACTTTCCAGATCATGCTGGACTTCCTTCTACAACAGAACGAGAGTGCCCACAATCCTACAGATAAAGCCTTTTATCCGGCTGCAGGGGCTCTCAGGGGCCCTGGGAAAATGTCATGATGGGTTGGTGTGTGTGTGTTGGTGTGTGTGTGTGTGTGTTGGTGTGTGTGTGTGTGTGTGTGGGGGGCTTCTTAAAGATACATGCAACTCTGGGGGCCCCCCACCTGGAACTCAATACTGGATTCCCCCCACCCCCTTGATGACCCTGTCCATGTGGGGATGCAGGTTGTAAGAAGGATTGAAATCAGGAGTCCAACCATAGGTTAATTGTGAAGATGACAAAAAATGCAGGACAAGGCTGTGTCACTTACTGGATTTGTTTTGGTATTTGTAAATGAAAAAAAGCCTGTTTATTGGCTATGAATCATATATACAACAGAATGTTGTTGCCATATTGCAGATCAGACAAAGTATTGTTTGCTGCCCACAACCTATAAAGAATGCCCACATTGCTGCCAAAGAATAAAAGGCACGGTGTAAGAACTGATGATGCACCATGTTAGCACCAAGCTATATATAAAAAAATGCTACAGGACTCCCTCTTCTAAAGTCTTCAAGATGGAAACATAAAATCCAGTTATTTCCAGCATCAAAAAATATAACTTTTATCTGTACTACAGATTCCTTGATTTTGCATAGGTTTTCTGAAAAACTTACATAAACTGTCCTAAAGATGTTATAAAGTATCCAGTGGTAAAGAACATAATCTGAGTTTTAAATGTAGCAGGTCACCACTGCGCTTCATGTCATCTTCAGTTGATTCACTATCTCCTCATTCAGTCTCTCAGATTTTTTTCTTTTGAACGGCAGGGGGAATTATTGAAGGCTTTTTATATTTATATTTTTCCTTGAAACATATTCAATATATATATTAAACTATGTTTCTTAGGTTTGTGTGCAATCCCGTTCTACTAGCTGGCTTGCCTGTATCACAGATATAGCTTTACCAAAAGTCTGGAGCATCACAACTGATGCAAAATTGAATAAATTAAAAAAAACACACACACAAATGGATAAACCAACTTCAGCAGTCTCCTGTATTTGTCTAAGACATAACAACTAGCAGATATACAGAACAGCTCTGTCAAATGTTGCATTATGTATCTAAGAAGGTAAGACAAGGAAAAGTCTATTCTATAAACTGGTTAACAAAGGAAAATCAACCAACAACATGGTAGAAGTGTGCACATATCTTCAGCATACAGTACACTTTAAAGTGCTTGGAGAAAGATT
Source organism: Lanistes nyassanus (assembly GCA_004794575.1). Taxonomy (NCBI): domain Eukaryota; kingdom Metazoa; phylum Mollusca; class Gastropoda; order Architaenioglossa; family Ampullariidae; genus Lanistes; species Lanistes nyassanus. The sequence goes on along the minus strand of SMGT01010509.1, from coordinate 372,638 downwards.
ATACACCTTCACTCCTCACAAAAACATCCAGAGGTGCATGCAGTGCAGAGAGATACAGTCTTCATGGTTCTGAAATACCTGCAGATGCAAGACACAGATTAAGTACCATACTTTGTATGGGGCCAAAATATTGATGTACATCTTGTCTGGTCACCTGGAGCAACAATGCCTTGATTCCATGCTTGAAAAGACAAAATACTCACTAGCATTATTTTTAGTATAATAATATTATGTTTGTTTGTAGCATAAACTTTTCAGTAGGTTAATGAATTGTGCAATATCATTTACATGTCTTCTAGGTTCTACCAATCTTTTCAGTTAAAACAATTTTACACTTTGCAATGCTAATGTCAAGAATTGTTTTGGCTTGTGTTTTTAAGTAGTTGTAGCTCAGACATGTTTTGAATTTATTTATGGTACTTTTGTTTTCCTATTTTGCTATAATGTCTGCTATTTCGTGCTACATGTATTGCTAATCTCACCTCTTTGATGCAGTTCAAAAATCTTCTTTCAGAATTAATATTGTATACTGATACAATATTTGATATTCTAATAGTATTCAAATAAGGAGTTACACCATGGTCTATATAAAATGTCATATGCTCTTGCCATGTGTAGTGACACTGAAAGGATCATTATTATCAACAAGAAGGTATAGCTGATTTTGGATGGATGCCATGGTAGCAGATTAGGCCATATCAAAGCAGGGATTATGGTGGAGGGGTGTAGGACTTTTCTTTTTTTGATGAATGTCCAGTCACACACAAGGTGCATATCAGGACGATGTTGCTTGGGACAAGTTAATGTAGTACTACACATGGTTCAGTCCCAGCCTTTCACAATATACTGACACTGGGCCAACCAGTCCTAGTACTGTTCCCTATATTGCCAGGTGTCTGGCGGGGCAGCTACTTGATTGCCAATTTTTTAAGTCTTAGGTATGACTCGGCCAGGGCGTGAGCTGCCAACCTCCTGTCTGGGAAGAACACACCCTAACCATTAAGCCACTGAGATGGCCAAGGTGATTGGTGCCACCAGTGTGCTGCCTTGTTATAGTTTGTGGAATAAAGTTGCCAAAATGGACTCTTCACATGGCGATCTTCATGAACAGGATTTCAGTGATACATAAGACAGTGAGTACTTTGTCCCCACGTCCACCCTTGCGCTAACTTGATAGCTTCTGAGCCACATGGACTGCACTTTGCACCACCAGACTTTAGAGTCTGCTATGTCCTGCTGTCTGTTCATATTGCATGTTTTGTCCATCCAGACCATACACAAGATGGTGGTGGTGGGCAGGGGGTGGGAGGAGAGTGTCTACTGCATGTTTTGCCTTGTCTGGAAAATTTGGTAGTAATGATCTTTTCAGTGACTGGCAGACAAAATGCAAACAATTGTGTGAGATGCCTATGCTGATCAGCTAGCAGGTGTCTTGCATTGTCCCTCACTCACATACTTATTCCCCTGTCACACACCCCACACACATGCACTCTAACTCATACAGGCACATCCAATACACGTGGAGCTAGGGGGACTTAATCCCTGGTCAATTCTGTAAACAGGAGACATTAACATGAGGTATATACTAACAACATGTACAGTGTGGGCATGTTACGGCATTGCATAGTAAAATTTTTTAAAAAATTACCCTTAAGCTACACTGGATTGGGGAAAGGCTGCCTAGATCATGATAGTACATATATTGCACAAATACACAGAAAACTGGTGACTTTTTTGTTTTCAGCCAAAAACAAAAATCAGTATTATATAAATGAATGTTGCTTCTTTGTATATTTGAGAGAGAGAGGGGAGAGAAGATCCAGGAACAGACATGAAGAGATCGAAGGACAGTGAGAGGGTGCAAGATATTACATGGTATGGTATTTATGTAGCCAGTGTAGTAGGCTGATGGTTAAATTACATCCCTGTGATATTTATGAGGGATTTCAATGTAATGATCTTATTGAGGCTAGGGTTCGATAACTGACCAAAACAAAGCGCTCTAGTTGACATAAGGCAAAACATTCAAACTCTCAGAGCTTTTCATGATGTAGTGCCTACAGTGTTGTCTCACATGAAAAAAACTCAATACACAAGTCTCAAAACAAACTTCTAGTCCTGACATGAAAATCCTAGACTGTACAATAAACTGTGGCAAAATGTACACCAAGCCCTCACTCTGCTAACCCAAAACAAGAAAACAGCCAGGACTCAACAAGTACTCCAAGGCTAGCTTCAGGCAGAAAACAGAGGACCAGACTTTTACAAGAACAACAACCCACCATCTAAAAACAACTCCAACAACTCCAAGTCTTGACAACAAGCACAAAAAGCCCTAAAAGGCCGATACAGTTCTTAACCTTTCTACGTTTAGCGGGCCAAATAATTTGTTTTAGCTTAATGAAATATTGATTTATTTTTCAAGTACTTAAATAATAATTCTTATTCAGATTTTTAAAAAAATGATGTGATAGAGGCTCCCAATTCTGCTGACATTTCAGCCTGTCTCTTCACTTTATGAGCAGCTCATATCACCACCTTGAAAAGTCTTGTCACAGTTTTCCGTATGCTGACATGTCAGTCTGTCTCTTCACTTTGTGAACAGCCCAGATCACCAACATGAGAAGTCTTGATACAGTTTTCAGTTTGTCTCTGTTCTTTGTGGGAGCAAGTTCATAAAACATGGAATTTAAGAGCACGATTACATTCTTGTGTTTGCCTCTTCAATTTTTGAGCAATTTTGTTTTGTCACAAACATATCTACTCCTAGGTGTTTTCTTTAAAATGATAAGAGCAAGTGTCATTGTGGATTAACTTGAGCAACACTAGATCTGAATCGCTATCGGTCACTGTGGTAAGAAAGCTGCAAAGAAAGCAGCTATATGGACAACACAATCAATCAGTGTCAGAAGAATGATTTTATTGATATTAAACAGAGGTTGACCTAGATGTATACACTCCACGTCAGGGCTGCCCTTCAAGAGCAGAAGGTATTTTTCTGTCAGTGACCAAAATCCTGCTGGTAGTCAGAGTCAATTGCTGAGGTCAGCAGACGAGCCACGTTTGATCGGACTAGTCAGTTTGTAGAACTGCTTGAAGTCTGAGCCCAGCCCCTGCAGAATGTCAATGTCATGCACGCAGCCACAACTAGCACAATGACTGCTTGAGCCCTGCACACCTACAGAACAGAAGAGAGACCACAACATCTAAGGACCCACCGTTACATGTACACATCTTTGTGGCACAAGAACAAAAAGGACAAAACGAAAAAAGCAAGATACTATTTACATGTCTATTAAGACACAAAGAATGACAAAAGTATGCACTGTGAGCTACTGTCAACACAGAATGGTTTAACTGTTTACTGATCACATCAGCAATACACCAAACGACAAATCGACAATGGTAGGGTGGATTTAAGGTTAATTCCACAAGAATTGACACATACAGTTAACAGACACTAAGAAAACATTTGAATTTCTGATTCAGTTTATGTAAACACTGAGAATTAACACTACAGCATCAAAACACTTTGTTAGATTACTGGGGCTAGGACAGTAAACATTAACTCATATCTGTAATACTGTCTATGCGCATAACAAAATTGCAAGCAATTAAACTGAAATGACCAGGCAAGGTATAAGCATGTATAAAATATACATTTTAGGAGTTAACAAGTGGTGTAACAACAACAAATATTGGCATGCTATGGACACCACTCATAATGAACAGGTTTTGAGTTAAAGCAAAAGACTGCCAAAAGCCTATATCTCTGGAAGCAATTCACCACAATCTAGATCTATAGTCATGCTGCAAATTCAACACAAACCCATGTGTGATGGTGTGGCCATCACTGGAGATGGTTTTCGACACAATAGAAACACTAACAAAACTAAGCAGGCCTAGCAATACTAACACATATTTGCTATTCCTCATGCATCTTATACTAATACTTATGCTAAAGCTAGCCCCTCCTTTTGTCTTCTGTACTTCTGTTTGCATCGCTAAATTCTACATTGCTTTTCTTTTGGAAATAAAAGCAGTCAGTAGCTGTAGTCTGCTGCTGCACACTGCCATTCACCAGTCAAGACAGGGACTTTCTGAGATGGTGCTGTACAACAGGCCCTTAATTCACAGGTCAATCAATGAAAGGGAAGAGGGGGTGGGTGGCTGAACAGCAATGCAAACTAGCTGGAAGGTTGCTGGTTCAAGTCCAGGAGTGGTCAAGGATTATTTCCTGGAGTTAAATGTTGTGCAGACTCTATTATCACCCATCTTCATCCGCCCTGGACATCTTACTGCAGCTATGAGTCCAGTACTTCTTTCAGTGAATAGGACCCCATCCCCCCATAGTGCAAAATCACTGCAAGGTGGAAACACTGTCCCTCTAAACTTACCTACCTACCTACGTATGAGGAGACACAAGGTGACTCACACACACACACACACACACTTCTAAAGCAGATTTCCAAGACTAGCATACAGTCATAGCAGAGAAGAGATACCCGATTCCCACAGGGCAGCAGCCTACATATGAAAGAATTAAAGGGCAACCACACATAGTCGTTGTCAGGGCAGGAAAATGCGGCAGAGTGGCTGTAGAAGTCTGTCTCTGAAATGTCAGTTCGCAGTCTGCTTTGGTGAAAAGAGGGAAGGTGTAGATAGAGATGACAGTGTCACAGCAACTGTTGGCTGCACGCAGTTACACATGCTTATGCTGACAGTTCATCTGAATCCTGTAGTCATGCCAGAAAATTTGCCATGGCTACAAACCTATTTGTTTATGCTGACAATTCACTGGAAACCCATGTGCATGCCAGCAGTTTGACACAAACCTCTTTTGTGTTGTTTCTCACTACATGTTTAAACCTCTGTTCATGCTGTCAATTTTCTGTGTGTACATATAATATAATGTTCGTGCTGCCAGCTTGCCACTAACCTGTAGATAGGGTGTCCAGACATAAATAGCCTTTCAAGCTCCACGATGGAGTGTTTCAAACAGCAAGAAAAGAACAACAAAAGCAGGAAATTTCATGCTGCATGTATTTAAAATTGTTAACTACTGTGTTCATGGTAAAAATCTCATTTGATTCATGCCAGAAATAAAATACATGTCAATACAAAAAAAGTCCAGGACCACTATTTCTACATAAGTATTTCCATACACAAAATGATACAACAGAGAAAACATATGGAGTGCTTTTAAAAACAGTAACAAAACAACAACAAAGCTTTCAGAAGTGACAAAACATAACTGTATTCAGTGAAAGCTTGGTGGGAGGATATATGAGTAATGATATATCAGGAAATTTTTAATTTTTTCCTCAAGTCTTTCCAAAATTATAAATTTACATGCACCTCTGAATTTATTTCTGTCTGCTTTGTAATTATATCTATACATATATGAATGCTTTTATCAAGTTTAAAGAGTGAAAATATGTTTGAGACAATGTACCTCTGTGGTAGACCTTAACACTCTGACATAAACCCTATAAAGGCACAAGAATATGGGTCCCATATAAACCTTACGTCCAGTATGTGGGGGCACATAGGTTTTTCATAGGGAGTCCAGGCTGAAAATGAAAATGGGATGTAAAAGGAGCTACATGGGCTTCTTGTATGGGGCCCTTATACATCCCCAATGATTCTTGGATCAATCTGGGATGCATCTCATGTGCTTCATGCATCAATTCTTTGTGTTCCCAGACCACTTTTGGATAGATACTACATGTTTTCCAGGTACTTTCCAGATGATTCTTAGACAAATATACTGGATGCTATTTTTATAGCCTGTGTTTGCTGGACAAATATTACACCCTGACATAATGTCCATGTTATTCAGATTTCCACAATTTTAAAGATATTTAAGGTAACAAACTGCAATGCCAGAAGCTTTGATTTCACAGCAGAATATGTGCTGACTTCAAATGTAATCTAATTCTTTTCAGAAGAGACAGCAAAGTAAATTGTGGGTGGAAAAAAAATTAGTCATAAAACTGAAAGCACACAACCAATGGATCATTCAATGTTGCACACAGCACACAAGGAGTACATCTAGGTATACCTTAAACTTAATTTCAACCCACAGTTTATTTTGGATCTGC
>SMGT01010509.1:295896-321768 GCA_004794575.1 Lanistes nyassanus | reverse complement strand
CCCCCCCCCCCCCCCCCGCAAAGAAAACCTAAGCATGATTTGTTTAAGCTCACGTAAAACGTAGCACTCTGTTTACCTCGTCTTGGCAGTCGCGAGGCGAATTAGAGCTTGTTCATCTCTCCACGCCCCAACGCTGATTGCCCCCGAAAGGTCTTCACTTAGTTGTTGCACACGTGCGACAGTTAAAACAAGTTCCTTCCATAAACTTAAAATTGGTTTTAATATGTTCATCAATGCATATGATTGTGCAACAGATAATTGCCGTATATCTCGCCTCTTGCAGGAACATGTGCGATCTGTCGATAATCGCGCATAAACAGTAGTGCCAGACTTCCTCTATCACATAGGCCACGTTCGAACTAAAAAAACAAACTTGCACAGCTTTGAACGAAAACGAAGTCGAGTGAGAAAATGTTATCATTACGTAACAAACGGTCAATTGGGGTTTACCTGCTCTTCCGTTTGTAAAAATGGTCACTGAAGGAAAAGTGATGGGAGAGAAAGAGTCAAGAGAGAGTGAGAAAGAGACATCTGTATCATCCAGAATCATGCTGAGAAACGAGGTCCGAACCCTCGACCGTCGCTGTCCTGACGACAACCGCGCCTTGCTGCTAAGACATGGCTGTCCAGGAACAAAGTTGTGTCCTCTGCAGTCGACATGAAACTATGAACGGCAAGACACCAGCAGTCCGCTTGCCATGATGTTGTGGTTTCTACAAAGTTGTCTCCCCTGTCCTTAATTTTAGAACTGCGTCTTTGATATTTCACAAAACCAGTCTTCTAACTTAACCACAGTGTATCAAATAGGCGAAACGTTTGTTTGTGTGCATGTGCATGTTAACTGTTTCAGTTTATTGAATCTAAGCAACGTACTTCTTTCTGGCAAAACAAAAGAAGATGCATGCATGTGCGCAAATGTACAAAGCATACATGGTCGTGCCTTGTGCGGGCGCGCGAGCGCGCACAAACATGCGCGCGCTCACATACACACACACACACACTTAATGCAACCGCACTTATTCACTCCATCCCCACAGCCCACCACCAGCAAAAGAGAAGCTACAAATCTGTTGCGACATATCGGAAAAGGTCTAAAAATCCCTATAGGGAATCTTACAGTCTGAAATCTTTAGTATACTTCTTTAGTGGTAATTCAAGTTAATTCTTTGTCACTACAACAAAGCTGAACAACGTGAGTCTGTCTTAGCGCAACCAGCGGTATGTTTATTTGACTGAGGTGCTCACCTCTGACACGCGTTGATGTATTCACTGTTGTGGTCCTGACTGTGTTTGATCGTGGTCAGCAGTTCCATTCCCTGCCGCTGCAGCCTGAACCTCCGCTCCTCCAGCCCAACCACTGCGCTCTGGTCCAACAGCAGGTGACTCCTCCCCAGCGCCACCTGGCAACAGGAGTCAAAGGCACTCGCTCAAAGCTTCCGGAATGTAACAAAACCTCACTGACGTGACAAGCAATGGACCGGCGCAGTAAACCCTGCGTCACGCGGGAGAGTTGATGGTAGACAGGTTGCTCCTATACATGACCTGCGGATTCACAGCCCACCCAATAAACGGCAGCCCTGTCTTGTTCCTGCACGTCGTGCTGCCGCCAGTCGGAATCTAACCCATTATTTTTCTCATGAGACCCGGGGAGCAAGAAGCTTTCAGGCCTGTTAGACCTGATTCCTATAAGCATTAGCGAACAACTGGATTTTCATCAGTGGAAATGGGATGCTTAACTGGACGTAGATGTTGTAAATAAGGGAATATTTTATACGAAGAAACACGTAGTTTGACTACTACCTTAGACATTCCCGAACAAAGGAATAGATGACAATTTCATATTTTTTCTATACCCGTATTTTTATCTGTGACCGTTTTAACTTCTTGTGTACGGTCTTGCCTCTGTCTTCCCTCGGTCCTTCCTTGCCCCCACCCTCCCTGCCATATCCGAGCAGGCACTGCCCGAGGGTTCAAGTCTTTTGTTCACACATACCAGCGCCCGTATATCTCACACGGTGAACGTTATTACGTCTTTTGAAGACAGAATGAAAGCATATGCACTCACAAATGGTAAAGCTATGCACTCAGAGAACCCCACTCACGCACGCACATACATACACACGCGCGCGCACGCACCCCAATTCCCATGTACAACACGCGCGCACACATAGTTATCCGACCTTGACGACACTGACCCCCAGCTGGTTCAGGTCGGTCGCTGAGACACAGAACTGACGCTGAGAGACTGTGACGTCAGCAACGCCGTCCAGTTTGGCGGCAGTGACGAAGCAGCTGACGTCAAGCTGCGGGTTGACCTGGCGACAGGTCTTCAGCTGGTCTTCGTACCGCCGGTGCTGCTCGCTAGCCTGCACAGCCGCAGACCTGGTAGTTGAATATGAATGACATTCCCTTGTGGAAAACGCATTGCAAGCAGACGTGAACTGTTCACGAATGAACCTGGTTAAAACATTAAAGAGCGAGGGGGAAAAATGAACGAGGTAAGTGGAAACATTTCTCGAAATGAAGTCAATCTGTTACACAGAGAATGGAAAATCGAGATGACCTGATAGAAGATCCCAGCGGCCTGCTGTACATCATTTATTTCATGAGGTGCGCGCGCTTGGCAGAAATACGTATCCCAACCATTCTAATTTGCAACACTGTTCGCGTCTTGAAAAAATAAACGACGTAGTGCCTGCGCGATATCACACAGATGCGCGTGCACGTATAGTTTCAGAGAAAATACTGTTGAGATACAGAAGGCCTGCTTTAGCTGGAAAGCCTCGCGCGTTACATCGAACTGAAAGGGAACTGATGATTCTGGACACAGACGTTCGTGTCTTAAGGTCTGCGTCCCACGCTTCACACTTGCCTCGTTCAGTTGTCCTCAACAGCATGACCTCCATCAAATTTGACGAGCAATACCTTCCAATAGCACCCACTGCCAGAATCGTCCATCACCAGCATGACCTCCACCACTGCTTACCTTTGTCAGCATGAGGAGGGCGTGACCTTCGATTGCCACGTTGACAGTGTTGCTGGTGTCGATGTAGATTTCCTCAAGCTCCTGTCAGCAGCGACAACACGACAGGTGGTCGTCATCTATTTTTGAGGTCAGCACACATCTCACACACCCATCGCCTAGTGGTTACTCTGTCGCACTGACGTCGGGACATATCCCAAATACACAATTCCTAGCCATTACTTTATCTTGCTAACATCAACAAAACTGACAACTCACAGCAAATCTGTTTTTACTAATAACCTTAGCACAATGATGTAAGCCGGAAATCTGCACATACACTGTCCTGCTTCTAGATCATGCGAAAATCATTTAGTCTACAACTACAGGTGCATATGCCGCACAGTCATACACGCGGTAACGTTCTGCATCGCGGGCCACCTGCTGATCTCTTAACACCCATGGCAAGCACAGGTACGGACATGACAAGACTTCCATGGACGTTACACCGAGATGAGGATATTGGCAGCTGTTACAAACGCAGCGCTACATTGGCAGCATCAAGAACGAAGGGGCCGGGCAAATCAGAAAGCACGTGACAGCATGACTACGCACCTCAAGTACTTCAGGCAGTATCCGCCGGAACTCCTCGACTGTGCGGTTGGTGGCTCGCAGACATAGGACGTAGTCGTTGTGCGACGAGTACAACTCCGTCCTCGCTGCCAGCGACATTTCCGGGTCCTCGTCCGGCGCCCCCTTCAGGAGGGACCGCACGATCCTCTGGAACGCCTCCTGTACCTGCATGTACGACCGTTGGATGAGGTCACGTGGTAGGAGCAAAAGTGCAGATCATGTGGCACGTACCACTGAGACTCTGGCGTATCGACACAGATCTGTATTATATTGGTCAGTGTTGCGTTCATCTCTCCCTCTGTGTGTGCGTGTGTGTGTTCTTTGTTTTCATTAGAGTGTCTGCGTGCCTCGTCCGCGCGAAGTGTGCATGAAATGTGTCTCGCACGTTAAAAATCTACTTTTATTCTAAACATCTTGGAATGAGTATGCCGCAACACAAGAGAGTACCAGCTTCAATTTGTACACGTTCATCTGTACGGCTAAAAGGCCGATCTTTGTAGTCTACTCTGACCCAAGGGGCTGGACGGTTGCACTAAGGAAAGAAGCATAATGGCGATTTCGTTATCTAACGGTTATCAGCCATCCAAACGGGCAGCTATCAGATACATACATTCACGGCACGCGCCTCTCCATGACGCAATAAAAAGCTTCACAGTCTTGCCTGCTCTCAGAAAAGGCTGATAAAACACGTTGTAAATGTATGCAAGTCCTTGATTTAAAAAAGTTCTTTTTTGCCTCGCGCAGACTAGCTCGAAAAAGCGCAGAAAAACTGGAGCCAATCAAAATACAGTCTTAAGTAAAATATGCTAATCTCTTAGGGTCACCACTGGAAACGTTGCGTTTCCTGGAAGATCTTTACTGCCTTTACCCCACTCCCCTAACCCCCACCCTAGCCTCACCTCTTACCCTTCCCTAAACCCCCCTCCTCCCGAAACATCCCCCATCTTCCTCCCTCCTCTCGCCCCCGGAAAGATCTGCGAAATATAGCTCACCATTTGATTGGCTCCGCTTTTTACACATCCAAAATGGAGCTCGTCATTTGATTGGCTCCAGTGAATTTGAGCTTTCACGTCCTGGACGTCTGGTGACGTTCAGTATGAGCCTTGCCGCCTGGGGTTCTTACCTCCCCTAGGTATCTGACTAATTTTAATCGAGTGAACTCCCTTGACATCGCTTAGCAACTGGGTCATTCGACGGGGTTTCGGTCAGTAAATCTGTACAATAAATCATGCTCATGTTGCAGATTTAATTATTTTAAAATGTTTCCACTCACCGAAAGACTAGCACAAAAGTATTTTAAAATGAAATCATAGAGTTCCTCGAATAAATAACTCCACTTCCAAATAATGTGCACACAGACTCTCGTGCTGGTTTTTCTTCCTGAACTACAGGATATACAAAAATTACACTGCTTCATTACTGCTACATGTGACGCAATGAAATTATTAGCTTGCTCAACAAAATAATTTTTATGCTGAAGCTTCTTATTTTCTAAGGAAGAAACGTAAAGCACTTGTATACATACAATGTATGTTTGGAAACAAAGATGGCAAAGTGGCGAAGGGTCATTAATTTTGGGTCGTTTTTTAACAACGAAACATTGATCACCCAGGCGGCTATACTTCGACATCTCGGTCATGATCATACGTTTAAACTTGTTTGTATGCCGATGAGCAAAGCAATTTTTTTAAAAAAAAAACCCTACTATTTTCCCACATTAAGTACCAAATATAGAACAATCATGAACGCTTTTGACGTGTATCTTTTTTCGTCCGCTAGCTTAATTGCGGCCATCGCTTCAGGTCAGTTGAGAAACCACAAACAGACGTGATACAAACCACGTGTTGCCAGCAACAGGCCAATCACTTCAACGCGAAATGACATTATTTAGTCACCACTGGCTTCGACTGTAGAGTCACGAGAGTATCAGCGACATTCACTTGTGCTAAACGGTTCCGCTGGAGCCCCTAATAATAAGACTCCAATCTAAACTATAAGAGAAAAATGAGAGCAAAAATCGGCGTTTACGCACTGTAAAGGTGTGATTCACCGTTTACGCGCAATGAAATCGTTAACATACATTTTCGCTGTGTAAAGGCAAAGACACACGGTATGTTTCCGACAACCTGCATTAGTCCAGACGGATTTAGGCCCGCCTCCAGCCAAGTAAACGAGCATGTTTAACCACTGTGTGATGTGACAGTCCCCGTCAAACGTGCATACCGGGGAAAGTGCTCATGTGTCATAGCATCGACAGCTTCGATTGTCGTGCCAGGCAGGAAGTTGAGGCGTTGCAAAGGATATAATGAGACAGGAAGCATTCGCGACCACGGATAACTTTTTCTTTCTTCTCTGTGAAAACCCTTATAACCCCTCAACTTCCGGTAGGGTCATTGGCACGGCAATCGATGGCATCGGGTATTAGGTACAGCCATTAAAAGCCCCACGTGTTTGGACTCAAGAGAGAACAGCCCACTTTTGAACTGCAGGTGGGAGCAGTACCTGATCCAGATTGGACTCCGTCTGCTGAACGAGTTTCTCCAGCAACTCCCTGAAGGCGATCAGCTCCCGCGTCTGGCTCGTCTTGTGGCTGGCCACCTCCCGAAGCGGTCGATACACGTTCTTGATCAGCAGGCCGGCCGCGTCCAGGTGCGCCTGCATACAATCAGGCCTGCGCATGTACTGTCAACACAATTCTGACTATGGCCTCTAAGTAAGTATGGAGCAATTCACACATTTATGCTGCTGGGTTTCCAGGTTGGTATGCAACACCCATGTAACGCTTTGTGCTTATAGTGCCTTCAGGCAGTATGTAGCAACCACGTAACAGTAACACAGTTGTGCTTATAGTGTCTCCACGCCAGTAGGTAGCACCAGCACATGTCTACAAGTCATCTGCAACTGTGTGAAATACCTGCGCGTCCATCTCTGTCTCCTGCAGCAATGTCTCCCAGGCGGTGAAGATGGAACAGGGAGTATCTGTGGGTCTGAAACATAAGCCAGTTATTGCAGTAAGTAAAGCACCCCAGAAGTACATTTGAAATAATAAATGTATAAACAACCCAATATGCATACCAATATGGAGTTTTTTTTAAAAATAAACATATTTAACATATTTAGTAAGAAAACCATGCTACAATGAGCAATACACGTCCAACACATCAGTAAATGCATATAATAAAAAGAACATAAGAAATAAGCATGCAGTATGTATAACAGTTTACTACATGGATCTCGATAAAAAGCTTTTAAAATGTCGTCCGCAAACAAAACGTAAATCTGTCCTTGCCTCCTGGCATTCCTAGTGCACACCTTTCTCAGAACTATTGGCGTGTAGGAGTACAGTGTTTTTCCGCCAGCCCCTTCTCAATGTGTCGCCATTTTAGTAGGCGACACATGTATAGTACAGTAAGTCTGATCTGAGTTTTTTTGGGGCGGACATCCGTTATAACATAAGACCTGCTGTTACACAGACTAAAAACACCTACAACAGCACTGAAGAAGCAGGTCGGTCCGGAAAAAAAGAAAAAAAAGTGTGTGTGTGTGTGGGGGGGGGGGGCGTGGATGTATTCAGACATAAAGAAGTGAAGTGAATTCGAGTTTCTGGATCGTGACTACAGGACTAGGTAAACACAAATAAACGGATTGGGTTTTTTCTGTTTTATTAGGAACTAAGCACATTTCGTAGAATGTTTGACGAAAGTAACCGCAAGCGATGCAGTGTATTCCGGAACGCGGTGTCCCATCAAAGTTCAACAAACAAATCTGCATCCTCCAGTGGCACGTACTGTGCGGCCGATTCAAAAACAGATTCCAGTAAAAGCAGGCTTCTGCTCGGCAGACGGAAAGCAAAATGTCCATTAATGGAGCGGACGGCCGCACTGAAATGAGATTCCGACCGGGAGGGGAAAAGGGTGTGCAGGAAGTCTGGTGAAGCCCTCCCTGGGTCGCACCCAGCTGGAGTACCTTCAAGACGACAGCTTGGTTTCTGTGGAATCACACGTCTCTGCTCGTCTACAGGCAGAGGCATTAACACCGAGGTATATATCGTGCCTGAATGGGGGCGTTTTAAAATGTACACTATACTGGCTTGATTGGAACAGTCAGAATATGTAACTCTTCAGATCATTATCCAACGCTGTTCATGAATACACATCATCTATTTTTAGCCTCTTAGGGACGTAGACCTCAGTTTACCTCAGTCATGGGCAGCCATGACCTCAGAAACGCGCGTGCACGCTCTCACGCACGCGGACAAGCCACTGAACCAGAAGTGCTGAAAGCAAACAAAATCCTGTATCCCACTGAAAGGTAATTATATATGTAGTTGATCACCCACTCACCTTCATCACCTTGATAACTAAAACCAGAACCGGTAGTTTTAATCAAACCTGGTGCGCATGGGCTTAAAGACAAATCTAGTATTAATCAAGTTTGATGTAAATGACCTTTAAAATCTGAATCGATATGATTAGTCGAGGCAGCGCGTGCATGAGATTTAAAAACCGGAGCGGTAGGATTAGCTGGTGCAAACGGATTTGTTAGAAACCCTGAATACCACTCACTTTAAAAACAGCGAGTAAACTGTTAAGCGACACGGACATAATTATCTGCCGCGAACCTGAACTGAGAAGGCACACAGACATAATTACCTACCCTGAACTGAGAAGGCACACAGACATATTACCTGCCGTAAGTCAGCATACTGCCTTACGGACAGAAGTTTCACACTCAGCAAGAAGTAATGTTAACACTAGCAGGATGCATCGACAGGAAATTTTCAAGGGTGCACGTGCATCAAGATATGAGTCACGCAGGTTTTGCCCCCATTTCTCCCCCCCCCCGCTCTCTCTTTTTGTGCCTATATTGTAGGCTTAAGATTATTATGGGGCTTTATTGTATCGTCATGGCAGACTTAAGTTTCGAATTTCTGACACTATTCTCACGTATTCTCTTATATATATGGATGCATTCGCACGCACGCGGGATGGAAACTGGGGACAAGAAATCCAGCACTAGTTTTGACGTACACGTGATTTTGACAACTTTCCCGTCCCCACCCATCACACCGCCAATTTTTTTCTTCAGGTTGTGAACGAGGTTTATGATGTCAGGCTTCAACTACACATAAACATGGCGACACTCAGCGCCTGGGGATCAGACAATCAAGCGGCCAGACAGCCGGTTCGCACAAACATATCGGTAACATATCTGGTGACAAGAGTTACACTCGGGAGCAAATCTGGTGACAGCAAGTACATTCGGGAGCAAATCTGACGACAGCAAGTACACTCGGGAACAAATCGGGTGACAGCAGGTACCCCCCCCCCCCCACATACACACATACTGCTCCCGTTGTAGACTTTTCATGGTCTCTTTGCCATACCTTCTCCCTCAGCAGATTTTGCTGGTGTTGGGCGTTTTCATCCAGAAACTCGCCATCGATCTTAGTGATTCCGCGGCAGATAATTGTTTCAATCTCATTTTACGCGCCACAGACTGCAGCGCGTGTGAGAGTTTCGCCTTAGGTTTGGAAATGTGACAGCAGTTTGCCTTTTTCCCAACCGTGTTACTTGGGAGGTGGTGCAGACTAGCGAGCACTCCCACCAATCTCCCGCAGCACCTGTCTCGGTCCTATCTAAATGTTACATCAGTGTCATCTAAATATCAAGTAACTGCTGTGGTCTCTGAGGTATAAGGAGGGGAGGGAAATGCAGCTTACTGTCTTCTCGTCCTGTCCTGTAAGGGATTACTAAATATAACCAGTTGGTGAGACATGAGGCGAACAACTAGATATGTTTGTGAGACATGAGACAAACAACAAGATATGTTTGCGAGACACGAAGCAAACATCACGATACCTTTGTGACACATGAGGCAAACAACACGATATGTTTGTGATACATGAAGCAAACAACACGACACCTTTGTGAGACATGAGGCAAACAACAAGATGTGTTTGTGAGACATGAGGCAAACAACAGAATACCTTTATGAGACATGAGACAAACAACACGATACCTTTCGTTTCTCAGCTCGTAACTCCGCTGTTTGAAAGAAGCCACGACGTTCGACACCTCTTTTGAGAACAGTTCGTGGGCTGCCGCCATATGCTGTGCGAACTCTGACACTGAAACATTAACAGCTTTCGTCTGAGACACGGTTTTTGTGAGAAACACATACTCTGATGACGAGACTAAGATGCACTGCTCCCTCGCTCACTCTCTCTGTCTCCCTCGCTCGCTCACTCAGTCAAACCCACCCACTCACCCACTCACACATTCACTGCTTCTCGCAGAGATCACGACAGTATGCGTTTTCCCGGGAGATCAAATTGTTGTCCAAGTTCGACGAATTAAATAACTTCGTTGTGGGCAGGTGCAGCTTTCTATCCACTTAGTAGCAAAGTGTGAGGCCGGCTTTATCACCCTATGACACCCAGTGTTCTTCATACAAAAGATGAACTACATCTGCGATTTTTTTTCACCTCAGAGAATCTCTCTCTCTCTCTCTCGTCTGTTCGTCTTTGTTTCTGCGTTTATGTCTGTGCCAGAAAGGATATGCGCCAAGCTATACACGCACGGAATTCCGGACAATCACGCTGTGGTTCGCGCTGCAAAACGATATGCAATGTGCGCAGCTGCTGCTTGCCCTATGCAAGAATGAGTTATCCCCCTTTCCTCCTAGTCGTGCTATTTGCATCTTTAAGAATGAGATGCACCCATCTGCGCCCGTTCACCTTTCGCGGGCGTTTTGTATAACAACGCCATCAGACGAAGTGGGCCAGTGCTCACACGCCATCACCCAGCCTGCTTGTGACCCCACCAAAGGAGACCTACGATTGTTTATGAAGCAGCCACGATTTTCCAAGATAATTTCCATTTTTTTTAGATTGTTTGATATGCGAATCAAAATTTACAGACTTAAGACTCTTGATTTATAGGTCATTACATTCTGAAAGGCCCCCAACCCTCCAAAAAAAAAAGTTACAAAGAAGACGATGTTAAGAACACGTTAGACACTAGTGATGTTTTGCATTGACGACTCGCAAACGGGCACAGGTGTGTAAGGAATACTGTACATCAGCAAGTTTCCGAACAGACTATGTAGTACCACACATAACAATAAGCACATATGTCATGCATGCATAAACACACGCGTCCACGCGCATGCACACACGCACGCACGCAACTCACGCTCACAGAATTTTGTCTTTAGTGTGCTCACAAATCACCAGCTCACGCACACACAATGTCTTTAGTGTGCTCACAAAGCACCCTCATTTGCCGCCACCCTCCTCACTGGCGCTTGAGCCAGCTGTCCACCTGCCGCAGACGTTTGGCTTCAGCAGGACCTGCCCATGTCATGACAAATCACGGCCCGCAAGTCTATGAGCCGTCGGGTGCCAGTGGTAGACGCAGTGGAAGTGCACAGTGTCGTGGTATCAGCTGTCTCGATAACAAGTGCACTAAGGCTGGGAACACTTGGTCTGTTGAGAACAGCAACAAGCACGGCCAAGAATAGCTCGACCAAAGCCTGTAGCTGTTCACAGAACATCGGGGACCGCGACAATGGTGAGAACTGTAATGACGCTAGTCCAGTAGTGCCCCAGGGTAAGACATGTGCCGGGGGATCAGGTAACGACAGTAGCAGCTGTAGATCTCGTGCTGGCACCAAAACCGATTTCGTAAGATGGCAAAAAATGTGGCAGCTAATTGTAGCAACAGTGCCAGAGAGCTGCTGCTTGTTGGTAACGACCAAAAAAAAAAAAACCAACGCAGTTCCAGGATATATCTGACCTCGCGGGTCTAACTCGCTGGCTTTGTCATATTTTAAAAGCAACAATTATAGCCTGAGTAATCCGAAACTTGGCGTGTGATTTTTATTAAATACACGTGTCTTCTCTCGGAAAAGTGTTCCGGAAAGGGACGGACATCTTAGAGTCTGTGTTGATGAAGGCAACACAGCGGACAATGAAACATTTGGTTTCTTCCTCTTGCTACAGTCACCACCACTTCTCCCCACTCCCACCCCCACCACCACCTCCAAGGAACCGCCACTACTACAACAACTTCAACGACGAAGATGATGCTAACAATGACAAAAGACGACGAAGAGAGAGAGAGATGATGACAATTAAACAGGCAGCAAAATATACATGACTGAGCTGTAAACACGACTGTAAGTGCTGCTGCAGAGAGCTGGAAAACAAGTTAAAAGCCTTATTTATACTTTATAATGAGCTATGGGGCGGAAACAGCCTGTTAGAATTGACCACGAGCGGGATGAAAGCAGTAAACGTCCACAGCGCTTTCCAATGTGGAGCCATGCCCCAAACATAGACCCAAAGATCGTGGCGTGACCCAAGCACATGATGCGCACACCGACACGAGAATCGTGGCGTGGCGTCGGCAAATGGGGCGAACATCGACACAGCACGACATCTCCAAATGTACGCTCGTTATTTACATCATCGTAAACGTCGTGACCTGACCTGACGTGACGTCAACAGGTGGAACATATTACCGACATGGGATGGAGCGTCCCCAGCCGTATTATGACGTCAGAAGACGATGTAAACATCGACAGAAGTGTCGTGATGTGACGTGACGTCATGTAATGTCGGCAAACGATGCGGCGGAGACGCGTTTTTGTAATGTAACCTCGGTACACAGCGCCACTTACACACCCAGACAGGAAGAAAGTCTCCTTAAACGCGCCTCAACACGCGAGCTTTTGCAGTTACACGCAAGCAGCTGCGGCCACGCCAACAGCCAGTTCAGCCAGAGTGTGCCAGCACGTCGTAATGGTCTAGCTGTCGTTGTAGGTTCTGTCTCTGTCATGGCGCTAGTGTGGTATTGCCTGCGTGCACCCAACAGGACTCAGCAGACAGGACGATCTTTGTACATGACGAGTTTGTTATAATAACAAACTTTCCAAAAACATAGTCGCGTTTTACCAGTCAGATGCTCAGACCTTGTAACAAGACACTGAAACAAAATTGAAATTGGCTTTTGTAAGCCTGTAACAGATGAGAGGGGGATTTCTGCCGTGTAACAGCAGAACAGCCATCCCTTATATAAATAAGTACAATTTCTCTCGCAATCCATTTGCAGGTTACATATCTAAAGACAGTCTATGGCAGATTATAGGGTATATCTATGACAGGTTGTGACACGTTGTACACAATATGGAAGTTGGCGAGTATCTACACTGCAGAGGGCAAGTGTACCCAGCTGGTATGGTGCTTAGCGAATCGGCGTCACCAAAGTGTCGTTGCTTTTCCGTTCTCACATGGTAAATTAAAAAAAAAATGAGTTCAGAAATATCTTCACAGTTGTCGATGAAAATAGCAATTTTCGTCCCATCAGCGCGAAATCTGACAAATCTCTTCTTCAGTATGCGTGCCTGCGTACGTGTGCGTGCGTGCACATATATGAATATTTATCTGTACCCACGTTATCACAGATATATTTCTGGCTCCAGCAGACAGAGCGGTCAGCACCAAGGACCGTAATCATACCCGTAACTGCTCACAACCGGGGTAGTGTCCCCTTGCAGGCTGTGCTCGTGTTATTCCATTAGGACACAAGTTTCCTGATGATGCATGATGGGACAGCTGACGTCAATCACTTTGTTGACAATTACAGCTGCAAACCACGCTTCTAATTCTCCCTCAGCCACTTCCCCTCCACTTTCGTACCCCACCCACACCCCCTTCCCGCTCTGCTCCCCTGGTCTATCGTATCCTACCCACCTCTCCCTCCCCCACTCTGCAATTACGCCAACGTGCAAAAGGAGGCGGCTGCACAGGCGGTGTGGTCGCGCGGGCCTCGTGGGCATCGCTGTCCTTGCCATCGTTCTTGTTATTGTAACTCGGCCTCGCGTGGACGAACCAGGGCTGGAGAGCCGTGGTCTGTTACCTCTCTATCATGTTGCACGAGCCAGCGCTCGGCAGCCGTGGTCTGGCACCTGTCTGTCGTCAGGCGAGCTAAGACGTTTTATTCCTCCCTGCAACTGGGCTCAGTCGGACATGATCGCCCACTCAGGTGCATCACGTGCAAGTTGTCTGTTAGCGGGACATATTTTATACACTTGCTTGTGTGGTTTTTTCCTCTTTCTCTCTTTTATTGCAAAGTGAAGCACGAAAACACTAAGCATGGCACAAACAGCGAGCGCTCGGCTTATTGCTGTCAAGGGATCTTGTCAGATCTTAGCAGAAGGAAGACTAGGCTGGTAAAGATCGTTGGAAGCTTCATCCATCATTCCCCGCTAGTCGTTTCATCATCAGAGACCAAACGGAAAACAGCCATGATTTCGTGACAAGACACTTAAAAACCTTTAAGTAGGTATCGTCTGTGTCTTTTAAGGAAGAACATCCTTGCAGCTAACAACAGCGAAAATAAGGAAAGAAAAATAAAGGAAAAAAATTGAGTTGGAAAGAAACATAAGACGCGTTGTTACAACTGTCGGCATGCATTCAAATATATTTAGTATGTCAAATATCAGGTGTTTATAGTGTGATCTCAATTATCGCTGCTTCGCATGCATGATCTTGTAGCACTTAACTGCGGGATCTTGAGTATCAGGACATCACCATCTGATCTCAGCAAGATATGGATTACTGGCAAAACACTCGCGTTGTCTCCAATCTGCTGACATGGTATCAAGTACTAATAACTCACTGCCATGATATCAAGCAATGTGTTTTGGCATTTGCTTCTAGCAGTATTCGTAATTCGCTGGCTCGACCATAGCACAGCTGATGGCGTTTCACTAGCAAGATCACAACACTTGTTTGCCAGCACGATTTCCATCTCAATGGGTACGTGTTTACTGCCTCACACGGCTCCGAGCCGATGTTACCAGCGGCCCACAGATTTCCATTTTTACCATTAGATAATTCGAACCATTTCTTCTTCCACTGTTGGTTTCCCCGTGAGAGTATAATCTTTTTTAATTATGCTTAATGGGCTGAGTGGATATACATTGCTATATATTTTGCCCGGTGTATCCTGACATTCAGGTATTTCATAAACAAATTTGTCACTGTCTGCCATCTCTCTCACAGAGGACAGTGCACTGAGAAAATGTGGGAACAAGTATCGAACCACACAGTCGCCCGCCACATTTAGCCGCTAAGAGGGTGGGTGGTGCGGGCAGGGACAGAACGCTGGAGGTGGAAGGGTGGGGGCAGGCTGGCTTGCTGGTAGTGCAGCGTAAACAGTGGCTCTCTTGGGGCGGTCTTGGAGACTGGAAGAAGGAGATCAACGGATAGAGATGGGGAAGTGAAGATAAAAGAACAGAAAAGAGAAGCAAGCACCACTGCGCGAAATGTGCGCTGATTCAAAGTGAAAAGAATAGGTACACTCTAAATATTTTAAACACTAATTATATATAAAAAGGGTTAAAGAAGGTGCAAAATATGTGCTGCATGTGTAAATAGTATGTAAGATGTCTGTTACATGTGTTCCGAGTGTTCTTGGCATGCCTGTACTTGGCCGAACACTTGCTGCTGGGACACATTTGGAACATCACCTGAATACCATTTATACATTTTCCTGCCATTTGAACACTTTGGAGAACACAGACCAGGACACTTTTCACACTAAAGCTCTCTAGATCAATGTAAAATGCGTTCTGTTTCGGTGGCAAAATAAGTGTTCTAACTTGAACACTTCTTGTTTGCAGTGTACTCAAGATGCACGTGTGCTTGCTCTTTGCTCATCGTTCTCGGGTAGTGTAGAAAGATAAGACGATGGCGGTGGGTGGGTGTGTATACAGGGCGACAAAAACAGACATAGAAAATGACAGAAACAGAATGAGTCAGTATCAGAGACACGCACACACAGACGATGACAGAAACAGAATGAGTCAGTATCAGAGACACATACAGACGATGACAGAAACAGAATGAGTCAGTATCAGAGACACAGACAGACGATGACAGAAACAGAATGAGTCAGTATCAGAGACACACACACACACACACACACAGACGATGACAGAAACAGAATGAGTCAGTATCAGACACACACACAGACGATGACAGAAACAGAATGAGTCAGTATCAGAGACACAGACAGACGATGACAGAAACAGAATGAGTCAGTATCAGAGACACAGACAGACGATGACAGAAACAGAATGAGTCAGTATCAGACACACACACAGACGATGATCAAAAGAAAGGCAATGTCAATGACAGAGGGGGAAAAAGACCGAAAGAGACAGAAGACAAGAGAAAAGAAGAATTAGGAATTGGGTAGGCTCTTTGGTAATAGCATCTACCTTCCCTGCCCCCTCCCCCAGCTTGCCAGTCCACGACGCATGCGCATAGATCACATTAGCTCTTGTAATTGCCGTCAGCACTGCCCCAGACGACTTGGCATGATCTGGGAGACAGAGCTATATTAACGGTGCGGGGATAGTCCTGATGCATGCGACCTGCTGCTGTCCTTCTAAGTGATCGGTCCTATCTCTCTGCCCATGTCGGAGACTGCTGTCGCAAATAATGTCTGGAGACGGGACATGGTCTGGCGACCAATTCTGGATAGAAACCAGAAATATCTTGCAGTTTAATTTCGAGAGGGCGGGGGAGGGAGGGGGCTCGAATAACACAGTGGTAGAGAAACAGACTTGCCTATCAAAGGTAACGGACATGACCCTACCAGCCTTAGCGTTCGTAACATTGGCCTTAAGCTGCCTTGCAAGATTTTTTTAACCAGTGGCCGTGTGCCTCATGGTTCCTTTGTAGTATCAGATCAAACTCCCACCGACCCACTGAAGCACCCCACTTCCACCCACCCATCCAAACGTACTCGCCTGTACACTCACTCACTCACTCACTCACCAGAAAACTGGCCCACTCAAACACACACACACTCAAACACCCAATAAAACAACTACTCGCTCTCTCCAGCACATGTCCACCCAAACCTCCTACACTCACACACACGCACGCACGCACGCACGCACGCTCACTCGCTCGCTCACGGTTGCTGGTCTCTGCAGTCCAAGCCGTAGTTGGGGGTGGGGTGGGGGTCGCGATCGGTGGCAGCTATTTACTTTCTCAGCTGGCATCCGAACTGTGATCGAGTTTAAATTGCTCTCTGTGAAGTGAAAAGTGAACTGTGATCGAGTTTAAATTGCTCTCTGTGAAGTGAAAAGTGAACTGTGATCGAGTTTAAATTGCCCTCTGCAAAATGAGAAGTGATGCCGACTCCAGCAATGAGCATCTTAAGACTATTAGTCAGCCACCAGGCAGCAGCGGGTCATTAGCAAGGTTTTAGCTGGCACTTGGGTGGCCAGCGTGAGGTGTGCTCATTAGCGGACCCCACGAGGCAGTGGCCGTTCGGCCCGTTGCCCCAGTCATTACTGAGCATCTTCAGACAATCAGCGGGGCGCCTGGTGGCCCTGCATGTGGCTAATGAGTCCTTTTCCCCTCCACTCGCCACAGCCCACCTACAAGCCTTGGAACGCACGCGCTTCAGCTAATACTTCCGCAAAGGGTTACGATAAGTAAGTACACACCCAGTCAACTGTCACTGTGTCAGCGGGAACACGGACAGGTCTGCACGTGCCTGTGGAATCACGCAAAACGCAAAAACTGTCAACACACGCACGTCTGAGGCACAGACATTGGATGCGTAAACGCACGTGCACACAGGCACGCGCGTATGGAGGTACACGTGCAGTAAATCAAGACGCAAAACTTAATATGACGAGTAGACAACAAAAAATCGTCAACTCCATCGTTATCGCCGATACATTCTCTCATACATTCACGCAGACACAAGCGCACGTGCATACACACACACACATGCATGCTCGCCCGCGCACGCTAATATTAGCACGATTTCTATTTAGTGTTAGCTTTACAACCACATACAGATCAAAGCTCCACTGGAAAAAAAGCAGCCAAGACACTCACCCAGCACGGACAGCTTGAGCATCGAGAAGTTGTTGCTGTTGATGGCGTCCTTGTAGGACGGATTGGTCATGGCCAGGTATTTCTGAGACATTCTGCTGCACTTGTCTCCCCTTGCTGCTTACATCAAACTTTTCATCCGCCCAGAGCTGTGGGTCCGATCCTGCAGCTCCTTTGATCACTGCATGGCAGTACTGGTCACCTGGGAAACCTGTCGTCACATCACTCAAAACGTCAGCACGCGCGCACCCAGTGGGACAACCAATAGGAAGCGCTGGGCAGCAGCTCAACGCCCGCAAACACGAACACCATTAATGGATTTTTAAATAATTCCTTTAACCAGTCTCTTTAACGAGCATAACAGATGTAAAGGCTGCAGCACGCAAAATCCTCTTTGGTTGGTTGGTTATTTGTAGAGGGACAGTGATTCCACCTCACGGTGATTTCGCACTATGGAGGAGGAGGGGCGGGATGTGGGCGGATGTGGGTCCTTTACTAAGCCACACACTGAAAAAAAAAACCCACCAGACTGATAGCTCCAGTAAGATGGCCAGTGCGGACAGGCAGTTTAATGTGCGGGAAAAGGCCAGATGGGGTTTGTACTATGTATAACTCCAGAATATAATTCTTGGCCACACCTGGATTTGAACTAGCAGCCGTCCACGCGTTAGTCCGCAGCTTTACTTGCAGAGCTATCCAGATCTTTCCTCTCTCTGCTTGTTATTGTCAGATAAGGACTGTACGTGCTTCCAGCCGTAACTATGTGATCTCGATGTCAAGCGTGTGGATTATCGATACTCCTCGTATATATAGGCTTACAACTGCCTAAGTATCACGCAACATGATACATTATTCTTTCAAAACATTATTTGTACTTCATAACTTTCCTTAAGTGAGTGATACAATACACCTTGCGACGATGACCCTTGTCAGCTATTTTGCTCACAGTATTCGTGAAGTGAGGTCAACCTTTAGGCTACATCTCGTCAGTGTTGTCGACCTGCACGCACGCAGCGCTCGCTGTAAACACGCCTGTGGAAGCGAAACGGATAGAGATGTCCTGGCAGCGTCACACAGTTCAGCAAACTAATGCTTATATTCAGAAAACTGCGCGATTATCTTGCTCCCATAAGCCCTCTGCAGACCTGCCTGCCTGCCATTAAGTCAGGACTGACAGCAAGAAATACAATTCTACAGGGACCCCAAACAGAGGAAGTCAGCGGACGATAACTCCAGGGACATCGAGTGAGTTGTCGGGAGCGGCCGAGGTGGCTGGTGGTGATGGACAGATCTGGGACGAGGAACGGGTGAGTCTGGTGGGCGTCGAGCTCGTTGACAGCCCGCCCCCACCTGGCACTGGCAAAGCTGTCGTCGCTGTATTCAGGCCCTCGTCACACCCCCACGGACGTGCTGCCACAAAGCGCATAGTGAGCGCCCATCACAGTCACACAGTGTATCTGCAGGCAAAGAGCGTCCCGGTGAATTAAGTGTGCCGGGTTCTCAGGAGGCCCACCCTGCTCTACATCGGCGAGACTGAGCAAACTCTCAACGACCGTTTCAAGGAACACCTCGCTGACACAAGACACACAAGAGAAACACCCCAGTTGCAAGACACTTCAACATTCCACCCCGCACCCTAGACAACCTGAAAATTTGTGCTTTCTGGCAAAACTCTGGAGACTCCATAGACCGCAAGAACATGGAGTCCCATTTTCTCTCCCTCTGCGCCACTGTGGCCTCCACAGGACTTTAAACATTAACCTCTCTTCCACCCATTTTACTCTCCCTTTCCCCCTCTCCTACCTCCCTTTGTAACCAACCCCACACATCGTTCCCCTGATCCTCTCCCCCCCCCCCTTTCCTTTCACTAGTCCCGATAGCACACACCTTTCTGTTGGCTGTAGTACTCCTCGCCACTGATTGGTTTAACACGCTCTGCTTTCTAGGCTCTATCTCTCTCTCCCACATTGTCTTCCTGGACATCAACTGTGCACGATCAACGTCCTTGTCAAATTATCTTCATTTGTTGTTGTCGTCCTGAACAAAACGTCGACTTGTTGTCTAAGTCTCGCTTGGCTAAGTTCCTTTTGTTGCACCTTTATTACTCCAAGCCGCAGTCACCTGTTTCTTTTCTCTTCACTTCGGCTTCTTTCATAGGTTTTGTCTCACCGAAATCTCCTCGCCTGTCTTTTGATACTGTAGGCAAAGGGCGTCTCAGTGACTTAAGTGCACCAGATTCCCAGAAGGTCAATATCATAGGTTTTGTCTCACAAAAGTCTCCCGCTGGTACTTTGATACCAAGCTGTTTCTCTGGGCTTGCTTCTATCTGTTGACGCAAAATGGGGCACAGTCCCAGTATGCCATGTATTCATACTCCGGCTTTTGATACCACGGCACAGCAGGGACGTATTTCAGCCCACAGCAGCGGGTAGTCTTAACGCAAAACGTCCCTAGCAATGCTAGCATGTGACGTTCTGTCGACAGTATGATCTGCCTCAAATGAGACGTGGTCCCAAACTAAGCTCGTATACAACGATCCGCATGATATAATGGCCCGCACTTGCCAATATTTATGAAAATAGAACACTCAAGTTCGCGATAACAAAGATACGAAAGTCTGGTAATAAAGACCTTTTTACGTGGAGCTAAGCAATATTTGGTCTTCGGTCTTATTAAACAGCATCTAATCGATGAAAGCCGCAGTTTGGGCCGGCTTGTAGAAAGGCTGTGTGTAAGCAACTCCCCGCCTCCAAGCGCACTCGCGTGTCAGGGAGAAAAACAAGCCTAAATACGCGACGCGCATTTCACTCACTGCGCTTACTTCGTAAGGAGATCGCTTATCACTTTCTTCAAAGAGAGGTGAATAAAATACATGCATCATATAATGACAAAACGGCATCAGCTACGAAAGCCCACATGAGACAAAACGTTTGGTAAATGCTTAAGGGACAGCTGCAACAAGGATATCGATTACTTTTTGTCTATATTTTAGGTAGATGCAATACCGAGTAAATACTTTATGGTTAGTGGACTGTTCGAGGACTGCGGCGAGTCTCGACCGCCAGTCTGCCGAGCTCGTTACGGGCCCGCCGCACCCTTAGCTGCGGACATTCCCAGAGTACCACAATCCCTCCCGACGATGGAGGCGCCCCTGCGGCGCTGAAACACGCTCAGCTTTCGTCGCTTTCTCTTCTCAGTCCTCGCAGGCTATATCGATCTTTCGCTGTCTACATGACTGCTGCCAGCCATCACGGACTCGTTGTCGCAAAACCAAGCAGATGGAGAAAAACGCGGTGGCCAGACCAACAAAGTTCCCTGGGACCACTTTCAATACATGATGCAAAACCTTAAAAACGATCCCTGTCTGCGTGTAATATTAATTTTTAAAAATGTACATCGTTCTGAAAAAAATTATACAATACAGTTTGTCAGATTGATTTCCGCAACTCAGTTTGAAACTTCGCCCTGTTCACGTTCACGATAGGGTAATAAAATCGCAGCTGACGTCCCTCAGAGGTCAGGTATGATCACATATTATTCCCCTGTATGTGTCTCTGGTAATTATTTTGCGCATGAGAAGTACCAGCGACAGCTTCGAAGGCCTGCACTTGGTCTGGAACTATGACTGACGGAAAAAGCTCATGGGGTCTGGGAACAAAAAAAGGTACATGAGCAACTGTGACAGCTCAAAGGTCTGGAACTGCGTGAGAACTCCCGCGGGTGTGGAAGACATATAGTGAGAGGCAGTGAGCTTTGGCGCGTCCTCTTACAGCCGTCGCCAACCTTGTCAATTGATGCCAGCTGGTGCAAGCTCAGGACACATGCGTCACAATATGTTCCTCTGTGTGTGTGTGTGTATGCCTGTGTGTGTGTGTGTCTTGCCGTGTTTAGTCACGTGTAAGGCTGACAGGTCGAAAGTCCTGTCGTTTTTCCGTATGTTTCTGATTTTTTGCAAGATCGACCAGTGCAAGAGGGTGCGAATGGAAACATCCAAAGACTTCTGGAAATATCCTAGCACCCACTCAGAACAAATTCACCATATATATTATATATCTTCTTACATCTCCCCGTGTATCCACCTTGGGCTTGCAGTACATAACAACAGTTAAATGAAATGACAGCCTTCCCTCTCTTGGTCTTCTGAGACTACATTCAGTTACGTACAAAATGTACCACTGCCGTCCCCATGTGAGTTACCTGTACATATAAAAACAGAACTCGTCAATGTCCCTTGGTGATTTTTACAAGAGCAGCTGCACAAAAATCGAGTCTCTTCGCCCCTGAGGATTTCCAGTACGTTACAGAGATCATCAGTTTCCTCGCGTGATCATTTGCGACTCTAGTAACGTAACACAATTCACTGTTGTGTTCTTGCCAGTTTTAGAACAAAAGTCAAAGATGCTTCCATGTAAACTTCCAGGCTTGGAGTTACGTAACAAGACTGCCACTATCCCAGTCTAGGTTTGAAGTTATGTGCCACGTACTGGACAAGACGTAACAAGACCGCCATCGTCCCAATTCAGGGCTGGAGCTACGTAACAAAAGTCCAGAGGTGGAGATATGTAACAAGAGTGCCAATGTCCCGTTCCAGGGCCAGAGTTACGTACCAAGAGTCTGCCACCGTCCCAATCCAGGGTTGGAGTTGCGCAACAAGAATGCTACTTTCCCAATCCAGGCCTTGAGTTACGTTACAAGCGTCCGCCACTGTCCCAATCCAGGGTTGGAGTTACATAACAAGACTGCCACCGTCCCAATCCAGGGTTGGAGTTGCGCAACAAGAATGCTACTTTCCCAATCCAGGGCTGGAGTTAAGTTATAAGAGTCCGCCACTGTCCCAATCCAGGGGTGGAGTTACATGACAAGACTGCAACTGTCCTAATCCAAGTTCTGAGTTACTTAACAAAACTGCTCCTGTCCCAATCTAGGCCTGACAAGTCTGCCACCGTCCCAATCTAGGCCTGACAAGAATGCCACCGTCCCAATCTAGGCCTGACATGACTGCCACCATCCCAATCTAGGCCTGACATGACTGCCACCGTCCAGTCTAGGCCTGACATGACTGCCACCGTCCCAATCTAGGCCTGACAAGACTGCCACCGTTCCAATCCAGGGTTGGACTTACGTGATAAGACGGCAGTCGTAGATCCACGGCTGGGTTTGCGAAGCCAAGTGTCAGTGTTCCCATGCGAGCTGCCAGGGCTAAAATTACGTTTTAAGAAAGTGTCGGTCTCCATCCATGGCTGCAGTTGCGCAACAAAATCCACCATTATCTCTAGTGACTAGTTTTTTACCCCTAGCCCCTGATTCAATAAGGAGCAAACCTCTCGTTCTTATCTCATTTATTCTGCAGTTATTAACTCCGGATAGGCTCTGCCTCCCCATCAAGCTCACATAAACTTCTTTTTAGTATCGTCTTTTGTTCTTGTTAGCCACTTGAATAGCCCTTCTTGGTCTAGAGACTGCTAGTGAATCTTTCTATGATTACTGTTTCACCCTGTGGTCGATAATCTCTTTCAGGAGCCTGAGGTTTTCTTTTTTTAAAGTCACCTTATCACCTTCAGTCCACAAATAACAGACATGACCTGAAATAAACGCGCACAGCCAGAAGAGGGTGGACTAAAACTGATGAACAACCGTTCCCTCCATCCCTCCCCTGTCCTCTCTCTTCCTTCCCTCGCACTTCCCTGTGAATTGTGTTCCCATGTTTGACTATGTGCTTATTCGAACGCATATGCGTGCACGTATGCGCCCCGAGACTCACTCTATATTTCCTTGTACCGATCACTTCCCTCCCGCCTCTCCCCCCCCCCCAAAAAAAAATCGTCCATTTCAGGAATAAAGTTGTATGGTTAGTGAATTGCTTCAAGAAGCTGTGCTGATTTACAGCCAGTCTGTGACTATACTGACGTACATGCAAAATCTCGATATTTCTCGCTAACGTCAGGGTTGGCTCAGTGACTGGGAGACATTACAGCTGACGATACCCCGGGACCTTATCTTAGCTACTAGGCGCAACTTACGGTCGGGAGTCACTGCAAAAGTCGATTTAACTGCTGGGCAAACTGCCACTAAATGGGTGAACAGTCGGGGTGTTAGTAACTGTCGGGCCTAAACGTCTGCCTCGACTGTGCATGATATGACAGTGGGTCTTGTAGGCACTATATTAGGCTGAAGACTGCTCTGTCGGAGATCGCCGAAGCATTTCTGTTTTAGTGGGTCTTCACTCTGCCTTGGGCAAAGCATGAAAAGGAACAAGGCTAATCTTTCCCTAAAACTGGAGAGTGCTGCATAAAACTTAACTTTTTTGTCTATGCGCGCATGCGTCGACTTCTGATTGTGGCCGCACCTTTACTATATTTTTAACTCCGATTCTGAGCAGCACGTCTGGGTTGACCTGCATGAGCGTTCTTATCTCCCGTTCATTCGTAAAATTGTACATTAAAAAAAGCCACGGCCAATGGTCTTATGACCACCCTTATGACCGGAAAAGCAGCTAGGAACGCTCATGCAAGCCAGCCCTGGGTTTTTAGCTTGACTGTACCCATCATTTTTAAGGCGCTAGGATAATATTACTCTGGGAGGGAGGGCTATTCAAGAAAAATGAAATGTCTGTTGAGAATCGTGCATCCAGTTGAAATCTGGGTCGGGGGTGGGTGGGTGGGTGGGCAGTAATGGTAGTAGCAGTAGGTATGACTGCTGGTCTGCTGAAGTGACTTCTGGTATGGTGGTGTTGGTGGGGTTGGTGGGGTTGGTGGTGTCGGTGGCGTGATGAGCGCTTGATTTTTACAGTGTAAGACTCTCCTCACTGACGTCTGTGGTCTGAGCGACTGAATACCGGGTAGAGTGCATCGCCAGACAGCGAGAGCGGGATGGCGACCACAACACTCTGAAGATTGAAGAATACGGAATGAAGCGAGCGCGGTGGCCTTAAAAATTAAGCGAGCAAATAATGAAACCCAATGCAGCATCAAAGCCTGTCGTGTCCTTGCCTCACTGCTGAAACTGAAGCCTGGCTTCTATTTGATAAATGTGCTTTGGTAAGGTTATCAATAAGCCTGAACACCGAGGGCCGTAATTGCTTACTTTAAATAGATCGCAGCCCTTCATTACAGAAAAATGCACTTCAATATAATTATGGGAGAAGACATTTTTGTAGCAATAAAGCACTCTAAAGAAAATCTAATCATGTGCGGACCGTCTTTCCTTATTTAGTATTTCATGAATGCAAGAACAGGGATGAGCACCTCTCTCTTCGTCCCTCTGCTTCTTCTTCCACCCCCCTCCTTCCCTCTTCCCTCTGTGCGGGCATGTGGCTGTATGGGTAGAGGGGGGAAAGGAATAATTTTATAGGGAGGCAGGGACAGAAAGAGGGAATACAAACACGACTACGTTTATCGAAAACTCAAACTGCCGTACAAAAAAAGGTGAATTGCCGTTTCTTGCCAGCGTAGTGAAACTTCGCCATCTTACTGATGCTAAAAGTGCTGTTATTATTGTTGTTATTATTACGCCATACAACATTTCCCAGTTTTTAGCTAGAAGTTTCTTTATGTTCTCTTCGCTGACGGGAATATGAACCAGAACCTGAGATTTTGAAGTGACCGCATCAAGTGAAGGGCCGGGACAAGGGGCGAGAAATATGCAGCATATTAAAAACCCCTTGAGGGCGTGAGGCTTCCCAAGTAACCGCAAGTAACTGGAGGGCCAGGACGAGGAGTGCATGAGAAACGTGCAGCAGCTTGATTATTCTCTTGGTCACGCGCTGTCGCATCCTGTCCCACTCGTCTTTCCATTTCTCTTTCCCCGAGTTTCTGTCCTGGATTACAGGGACCAGCCTAGCACCAAGGTCCGCCCATCTGTGACCAGCG
Source organism: Lanistes nyassanus (assembly GCA_004794575.1). Lineage (NCBI taxonomy): Eukaryota > Metazoa > Mollusca > Gastropoda > Architaenioglossa > Ampullariidae > Lanistes > Lanistes nyassanus. The sequence goes on along the minus strand of SMGT01010509.1, from coordinate 296,375 downwards.
CTCCGGCAATCAGGAAATGAGGTGTTGTCACGCGCCCCAGAGAGTGGGAGGACGGGCTGGCCTCGTGTCGGCACGCTTACACCGCCCGCCTGCCCGTTCCGCCTTACCGAGCACGCGACACGCTGGGCAGTATCCCAAGCGTGACGTACATCAAAAGAGCTCGCCTCCGCTGACCTCGTACCCAAATACGCTCCCATCTTGTCGTGTGGACTGGTCTGTACACTCTGCCAGCTGATTTCTTTAAGTTTCTATCACCCCCAGGAAGGCCTGTGCTTTGTACTTCACCCAGACTATTTCCCCCTTATTTCACTTTCACATCACTCTCAAACCGATCTTTTCGGGTAGTCGACACCATACAGGCATATTACACCTATGCCGATAAGGAAACGTGGAAAGGAATTCCACGTGACAAACAGGAATCAAAGCAAAACTGTAAACACGGGAGAGCAGTGGGTGGGAAGAGTACACCCTTTCGTCTT
>SMGT01010509.1:263832-278471 GCA_004794575.1 Lanistes nyassanus | reverse complement strand
TCCCAGAACGCACATGCACACGCACGCAGTTTCCAACCTTGACCGCTCATTACTCCAAACTTAGGTTTAGACGTGGATGGGGAGGGTTGGCCTTGCCCCCCCCCCAAAAAAAAAGTAATCGGGGTGTGGGGGGTGGGATTACTGGACTTGACAAGTTCTGTTATTCTGCCTGGGGTTCCCCAATAAAGAACAGTCTGAACTCTTAGCAAGAAATCATAAATGCTCGAACTGAAAGGAGACGGTGAAGTAAACAATATCCCTCCCCCCCCCAAAAAAAAAAAAATTAAAGCGAAAAGCTCTGTCCTTTGTGCTGGTATATTCTTTAGTGTACAGACGGGAAATAACTCTACAACCAGGAGCCAGCAATCGGGCTAGTGGCATCCGATGATTTTTTTCAATCCTTCTCAATTCCGTGGTTCGGGAGCACATAAAGGGAGCTAAATACGTTCTCGCCTCCTATGACCATGCGACTTTCCGTGACAGCGGAACCCAATTTTCTTCAAATTAACTCTGGAGTTTAGGGCCGTTGTGTTGCCGCGGGGCAGAACATTGAGGAAACGGACCATTGCTAGCGATTCTCCAGTCCGCAAAGAGGCAAGAAATGAAGCACCTCCGGCCAGCTGGTACGACTGCGCTCCCTCGGAAGCGCCTTGCCTATTGAATTATGTTTTCTGCCAACTAAAGGTCACCAGACCGCGGGGTCCAATTGGTTTTAACTACGTGTGGTAACAGAGAAGGAAACTGGGTGGCGAATCAACAGTCAGGGTTGGATGGCACAGAGCTCTGAATGGATGGTCCGTCGACTGCATAGCTACCTTCTACGTCCTGCCTAACCCTCCTTCCCACCATTCACGAAGACACTAAAACAAGCCAACAATGCGTTGCTAGGCACCAGCTTGTGGGGATCCTGTTGAACCTGTCACCACTGGTGACGTCAGCACAATATCGAGAGAACGACACCACGCAGCCAACACACCACCAGTTCTGATGACTGGCTGTCGTTTTCTCTTGTGCATGGGTGAAGGAGAATCCCAAGCCGTGCTTTACGCATGCATCAACCGCAACGACAACCGTGCGGCATGCAGTTTTATCAGACGAAAATCATGACTGCAACATTGTGTTTGAACTGAACGCCTGCTGTTGTGATGCCTGGTACAATACTTGCCCACTAAGTGCATTCCCAACACCGCATGCAGATCAGCACGTCTGGAAGCGTTGGTGATAATGGCCCTGTAAGTCTGTGTGGGTGTGATGACCTCTACCTGCCAAGTATCATGTCTGTGTGCCTGTGTGATGACCTTTACATGGCAAGTATCATGTCTGTGTGCCTGTGTGGTGATCTCTGATCAAAGACTGAAGAGTTCAGGCCAATAACAAGAGGGTGAACAGTTACTCTCTTGCAGTTCAAAAGAGTGAAAGCCACGCTTGGTTCTCCCTCTGTCTGAGGAAAAGAAAGGAATGGTCGGCCACGGAGACCTTGTGTACAGGTGTACCCAAATTGCAGGGAGGGACAGACCTTGCGTACAGGTGTACCCAAATTGCAGGGAGGGACAGACCTTGTGTACAGGTGTACCCAAATTGCAGGGAGGGACAGACCTTGTGTACAGGTGTACCCAAATTGCAGGGAGGGACAGACCTTGTGTACAGGTGTACCCAAATTGCAGGGAGGGACAAAACGGCGAAACAAAGCCTCGCATTCACGCTTTTCATGTTCAGAAGTATAGTATGGCAGACGACAGGCAGCCTGGAACTGCGCGGCAGGTCTTAAAAGCGCGAATAACACCTACAGCAGCACTGCAGACGCTAATGGCAGGTTTACATTTTAATAACTTGGAAAAGTGAAACATTTCCGGAATGAAAATTCTAAACTGTATGTCAGCAATTTCACGTGATCCTAAAATTTTGCGCCGCTCGTCAGTGCTTATTAATATTATATAGCACAACTTTTCAGAATTCGTTAACTCCGAATTGGGTCAATCGCGAGATTGGGAAATCCGAAGGTACTCGGCAGAGTTTCACCCATGAAACTGAAATCTCACCCACCACCCCTACCATTCACTTCCTGGAACGCGCGAGCGCATGCATTCATATCACATTCCTTTTCCTGCTGAATATTTTGGCGCCGTTACGTTCCGTCGACCGTCAATCATACACAGACATCAACAAACGTTGTCAAAGGTTTTGAAACGATGACTACATCGATGAAGTATACTTTTTGCTGTTTCAGTGTTTGCGGTGTAACTGTGATTTCAAACCCAGATAACTATTTAGCATGCCTTGTCTGGCCAATAACTCTCCACAGGCTCACGATGTGGCATCGGATGAAATCTTTGAAACGTTTCGCTGAAGGTTTTCCTTTTCCTCGTCTGTCGATTTTCTTACTGTTGTGCTGAAAGCAACAACGTGCATGCCGACCACAACTACCCATCCCCTTCCCGTTTCACACACAAAGAAATTTAGACACATTTATCGTTATTAGTTCCCCGTTTAACTTGTTAAATATACGGATTTGTTATTGTATTGTTCTGGATACTGTTACTGTTAATGTATTGCACCGGTTATAAAGCACCCCACCCCCTTTCCAACTCTCCCGGGCTTACAGCAAATAAACTGCAACTACACCATAAGCGGTGGTTGGGGTGGCACTTCTGTCGACTAGCTGTAACCGTCAAGACTCTTCGAACGAACACACTCTGCACACACACTCTTGATATGACACTTGCATGTCTTATGGAGTTGCTCTCGACAGATCACCTGCGTTGTCTGATGCTCCTGGTGACAGGCGACCATGGGCTTCCAAATGATTTTGTTTTCGCGGGCTGCTTTGTCCTACAGAATTATCAACGCGCGTGACTCGTCCGCGTGACGGTGCGAAACGTTGTCAGCCGCCTACCGTTCTTCCCTCATCGTACAAAGGTTTCTGTTTAAATCCTCAAACCTCTAACCCTGAGGTGGCGAATATGAAGAAGAAAGAAGAGATGAGACAATGCAAACTAAGAACCTCCCACTGGGAATCGGGCCGGTAACGTTCAAAAGATAAAACATTAGTTCCTTCCGCTAGACTACGCAACATCCCCGAAAAACCTGAAGAATTCAACACTATAAAACTCGCCCTGCGACGTCTGCGCACTGATTACACCGCTTCCTCTGCATATTTGTTCGGGCGCAATCTTTGCATGCTGGGATGCACGCGATGCATGGTGTCAGTGGGAAAGGTAAGATATTTATAGCACGCTATCCAGTTTACTTAGTTCTACTAAGGACATAAACCTAATGTCTATCAGTTGTCATACGCGCTTACATCCCACTTCTGCATGTGCGTGTGCGCGCATCCCTGTCAGGGAAAGAACAGGAAGACGAACAGCGCACAGTTCTCGCCAAACTAAATGAACGATGCACAGTGAGCACGGTTCGCTGGCGAGAAGACGTCGTGGTAATGTTCCAGCATCTGTTCAGCCAAAGCCAGTGTTGGCCGTGGGGACAGCAGCTTGGATTTGGGATCAAGACTGCACACCTCTCGTCTTCTGTGCTGTGCGCTTCGCATACATAAGAATTCCCATATACTTGCACCCCCTCCCCCCAGACCGATCTCTACCTGCCCACTTCCTCCAACAATAGGCGGTGTGTCCACATGAAAGGAGCAGGTGCCGTGGGCTACAGGACGGCACTGGGATGGGCCGTGCCATGCCAAACACAGACGGGTCTGCAAGCATTCTTCACGCAGTGGGTCTTTTCGACACTTGCCATTGGGTATTGTCGCTCCTGATTTAGCGCCTGACTACTCCAGCTAAGCAAACAAACGTACTGGGACACATGGACGTCACAGCAAAAACCCAGTATTTATTGCAGCTGTGATTAATTTCTCACTACTTACTAGCCTCCAGTGATCAACTCACACAGATGCTCGTCTGTGTCTACTGTGGTAAAATGCACGTGAATCTGCGCATCCCCATGCTCTATTTGCCGCCTCAGAACCAAATGACAGCGAGATTTACGCGAAAGTCGTGACGTCAGCCAGAGGAAAGGCAGTAGCGCCGATCCTCCTCGTGACTTCACCCGCGGGCTGCGAGATTTCGCCCAGCAGTGTAGCAGATGGGAAAATTTTTTTTACATTTATAGATTATGCTAGCGTGTTTTCATGATATTATAAAGAGTTTTCACAAAAAATGCGTTCACGACAAACAGTATCTTGTAAAACATGGTAATCGATGGATGGTACGCGTACTCGGTATTTTGTGTCCGGAGTACCTTCAAATCGGCATCACGTGCACGCTGGACAGCGTCCCATCTTTCCAATACTGCACACACGCTTGCAAATAACTACAAGCAAACGACCTGTCGGAGTGGGGAGTGGGGGGGGGGGGTTGGCGGTGGAGGTTTCCGACTCTCTGAGAATGATCACAATGCAGTTTTTCACAGGCTGCAGAGGCGCGCTGCCAATTTTGTCCCGTCCATAGGGTCTATCACGAAGGCGGCAAAGTGAAAGTAATATAATCGACGGTCAGCATGCGAAGGTTCAGCAGATTTTCCGCTCGGAGCGTACGAAGCTCTGCGTGCGAGGTCTAGAACGCCTTGAGACAGAAGCGTCTGGACAAACAGACGTCTATGTCTTGTGGCGGCCCTGATGAGCTACTTCCTGTCTGTGCCAGAGGTCGCCAGCAGCACCAGACTGTAATAGGCCTCACGGAGACCAGACTTCCTGTCGCGCCCATGTTTGGCGGATGTCCTGGCACAGAGGTGTACAACATATTACCCCTCCCCATCTTCACGTTTCTTTTTATCCTTCCCAGCTTTTCTACCGATACTCCAGAGCCCGCAAAGATCGGATAAGTTACAGTTTAGAAATCACACAAAGCACCGACTAAAAACTTGACGGATGGGCGCCTACCCATTCTGTCCTTAAATCGACAGACCCGAGTGCTGCTGACGGGAAGTGAAAACTAGCGACAGAAGCTACTAAACTAGAAACATGCCACTAGATGTGTCGCCTTCTAACTCACTCAGCCGCAGGAACCCTGTCAAGCTGCACAACTGTTAGAGCCCATAAAACTGAAATGTCAGAATTGGTATCTCAAATTTACTGATCAAAGAAATTCACCCCGAAGTTTTTTGCTCAAAATTAAAGAGACGCAGTGAAGTCATGATTACACTAAATACGGAAAAGGACGGGGATAATGCGACTAACATTTAACAAGGAAAATGAGGAGAATCAAGGCAAAGAAAGCAAAAGGCGAGTTCCGAGGATGATGGAATTTTTACAATCTAATTATGGCGTTCCCCAGAATGTTTCCGGCGCAATGCAACAGATAATCTAATGGCCGATTTGATGTTGGATCGATGACCACTGAATTTTTATCTCACTAGACCCACCTAATGTAAATGACAACTGTCGTCGTCATGCTGTCTTTTTTATAAAAAAAAAAAGAATTTACACCTGGCCCACTTATTCTTCTCGCTATTCTTGCCCTGCCCACAGATCAATGTCTGCATTGCACGTTAGGAATAAGGCTCGCCACCATCACTTCTCGCACATTCCGTCACATTCTGAAATGAGATGGTCCGTCAGAAAAGCCTGGCGAAGCAGGGCAAAAAGCTTTTCCCATGACTTCTCCAGGCTTAGAAGTAACCTGGTTGTTTCCAAAACTTTGCTACACTTCCAGGGGGCTGTATATGCTTTGGTTCTGGAAGATTTCTAATTTATTTGAACTGAACTGAACATTTATTCATATAATCAAGTGCTAATATGAACATATTTGTGGACCAATGTTAAACTGGACTGGTCATTTCAAGAATATTTCTAACAATTCAGATCTGAGTATTTGCAGTTCACATCTGAGACATCTTTACTTCATTCTCTTGGGAAGACTAGCTGGTTGTTTATAAGCACCCAGGCTGTGGGCAGCCTCACTTCCTCTCTTGCTGAAGGATTAGGTCGATGTATGCGCCGTTCAACAAGTCGCCCTCTTGCACGCCAAGCTTCTCCATGACGTCGTTCGCAATCTTCTCGCCCTCCTGAGGTGTTTGACCTTCCTTCAGCATCACCTTGAAAGAACACAGAAAAGCTCACTACCTTTTCAAACAAGAACAAATGAGGACAGAGCGCTATAAAATCGTCAAACGACAACCCCAACAAAGTACTGGCAGCGCTAGACACAACCGTATGCTGACGTAAGCAATCAAGGGAGCCTATCGTACCCATACACGTAGCAAAGAGAGAGTCGAAAGTAAGGAACGTGGCAGATCTTTTAAGATTTTGCCAGTACTTTGTTGGGGTTGTCACTACCTTTTCACAATTGCTGTATTCATATTAACCGAGAGACACGTCTGAAAATGGAAATATCCAGAGAGCCAAACGTGACTGCAGCATGGAGCAGAAAACAAGAGGATAACAACAGAAACTGGGCCAGGCTAAGAGACGAAGACAAAATCAACCTTTCGGAGCAGACTGTGTGCGTGTACAGCTTGATTGCTCTTTTAGGGAAGAGATATCCATTCAGTTTACAAGCTTCGTGCAGCTTTGGTCTAAAAGTTTTCCATGATCTTTCACTGTTTTTAAAACTCACTCACCAAAAAATGATGTGTTTGTAACACAAACTGAAGGGAAGAGTTCCTTAAAATGACTCCTCAAAACCCTAACATTCATTTTCCATGTAGTTATTTAATTATTTTTTCTAATCACTGTTGATGTCCACCTTGCCATCAGACTGACTTGTCGTTGGATAAATATAATGCATGAACATGGTTTAGCCTGCTTTGTTTTTCAGTTTTGATTCTTCTGTTAGTTTGAACACCCCGCACCCCTCTGAAAACCGATACACACACAAAAAAAATCTCTCCCTTTCTCCCAATCCTCTCTCTCTCTGATCAATGAAGGTGCGGTTTCCATTAAATTGTGTAAAGAGAGTAACTCAACCACACTGATAACACAAGCTCTGAAACTCACTTTTTGTCAGTGATTATGCAGCTGTCATAGTTGCATCAGCTGAATATTCCTGTTCAACTGTATTTTTTCATGACAAATTTTATGACTTTTCCACAGCTTGCAAAGCAGGGCAAAAAGCTTTTCCCATGACTTCTCCAGGCTTAGAAGTAACCTGGCTGTTTCCAAAACTTTGCTACACTTCCAGGACCTGTATATGCTTTGGCTTCAGTTCACATACCCAACCCCTCCAACCCTCAACACCCAGTCAAAAAAAAAAAAAAGCCTGATTCATGCTACACAAGCACGGCCTTTACCTCCAGCTCCAAGAAGTCTCCAAGCCCATGTACATGGTCCAGGTGAAGACGGGTCTGCCCAACAAGGTAAAGCCATCTGTCTTTCATGACAGTGCCACGAACACCCAGGGCCCGCTCAAGCATGCACTGAAATGTAAGCAAAGTTTGCAGCATCCCAGTCATTAACACAGAACACCTTGAAATGTAAGCAAAAGGTAGGAAACACAAGGTTATTAATGCAGACGCAAGCTATGCTTCCTGCCAAAGCGGATATAATCAGCAAGGTTGCTTCGACAGCTCCTCACCCATCTCCTCCACCATCAGATGCCATTTCTACCACGATCCAGCATCTCTGTTGTAAGACTTCCTTTGCAAGCAGCCCATTTTGTCACTTCATACAGAACCAATCTGTTTGGCACCATCTATCTCTTAAGGCACTCATTTTGTCACTTCAAACAAAAGATGTCTTGTCAGACACCATCTCTCTGATGTCAGATGCAAACTTGGAGTATAAGGCACATAACAAAATGGTTATGCCTGCTATTGCTTGGCTAAGGGTCTGGGGTTCTATTCTTTACCAACATAACAGACAAAAAATAGCCACACTACTCATGTGGGGAAAAAACCTTCTTGCCTTCAGCTTTTCAGGATCTTGGACTTCTGTTGTACAAAAGTCACTGACTTTGGGTCCTGTCTCATCTGGCCGTTCATAGAATATCAGCTCTGATGGGGAGTCCTTTAGTACCACAAAAGAAAATGTTCTATTTTTCTAAAACATTAATTTTTCTAGGGCAATACAAGGAGCTATTGCTGTAAATACTGAACATGCATATTGTCAGCATGCCGCTGAAATATCTGATATACCATGCTATGTGTGTATGGCAGGTGACATTCTGCAAGATCGGAGCTGTTGTGGTATACATGTACTGATATTGTTAGCTTCTTCTCAAATGATCTACTTACAGCTGGTAGCATTACCGTCAGAAAACCCCAGAGTCCATGGCTGACCTCTGATAAATGTGCAACAAAAGCTAATCTATGCTTTTCTCGCAAATCAAGAATCTTTGTATAAAAAAATCTCATTTGAAAACTGTGAGTGGTACCTTTCTCACACGCAACTTTAGACGTCCATTTGGACATTCAAAAAATGTGTCCTCTTGCTGCAAAAGCTCACCATCACCTCCACTGAGACTGGCAGCTAGCTTCCTCAGGCTCTCCAAATCTCTCACCTTCGCCTTGATTTCCACATTACAAGGCATTGTAACTTGCAGCCTGTGAACACAAACGGGAATGAAACAGTCAGTGCAAGTAGGGAAGGACCAGTCGAGCAGTTTACTTTCTTTACCTTAACTTTTAATAATCTGATTCCACTGATAAAATATGAATGCAGAGATAACTTTTAGGGGTATAAACTTCCTAATTTTATGAACAGTTCTTTCAGACCTTTAAGTCAGTGAACATGCGCCAAAATACTATAATAGTTCAGTGGATCCAAAACAGGTCAGCAAATAAACAAGACAAAAAAAAGGAAAAAAAGAAAAAACATACCAAGAAACAGTTCTTTGGTTGTTAAATTACAGCAACTTGTTATTGTAGACACTAGCTAAACAAGTGTTTTACTTAAATATTATGTCTTGTTTATAACAAAAGAAAAAAACTTTCAGAAAATGTATTACAGGTTTACTTTTACTGCGAAAAACAGGACAAGAACACATAAAAAAAAGACTATAGCAAATCAGGTAAACTTTTTATTGATTAATCAGTGAATCAAACCTAGGAAAAACTATACCTAATACTCTTCTCTTTCGGTTTCACACAAACACATGTATACATACAGTGATACCATGGTAGCCAACTCTCCCCTATCATGTTCCCCCTCCCAGTCCCCATAAGCAGATGAAAAAACTGCTGATTTCATTTTCAAGTTTATGGTTGTGATGTGGATCTTGTGTGTATATATATATATATATATTGATTTGGAGGGAAGTGTAAAGTCTGAACAGGTCCCCCGACAGATTGGGTGCACATCCCTGAACTAATCAGTATTCCTCATTATCCATATTATAGCATTACACAGACATCACTCATACACATTTATTCTTAATGTCTTGTTAAAGAAATAAATTTTTTTTTTATTTTTCAATACCTTCTGCTAGAAAAAAGTTCTTCTAGCAAGGTATCGGTGGTGATTCTCTTCTTTCCTCCACAGACTTGGTGGGATCTTCAGCAATAACTAGAACTAGTGAGATGCTACAGCCCCAAAAGTCCTATCAATATCATGATCATACCAAGTTCCTTGGGCATACCAAGTTCCGGTGCAGTGCTACAAAATACAAATGACCATAAATTTAGAATTTATAATTATGTCTGCAGCTACTGCAAATTATCATCATATTGAATGTATGGTGATATAAACCCTGAAGGCCAGAAAATGGCTTAAATTTATGAATCTACGAAATCATGGCGTACGCAAATGAAGTGTTTTGAAAAAAAAGAAAAACACCCTTGTAAAAGCTGCACACATTAACATCATTTGATGCTACAAGATTATCAGTCTCCCCACCCCCACCCAATCTTCCCCGTCCAACCTAAAAGTTTCGCGATGGCCATCAGCCTTGGTCAGTAAACATGATATGCTTTTCATACAACACTAAATAATTGATTCTGAGTCAAAAATCCTTTTTATGAATTAATTTAAACAAGACTCGCTTCGCTTGCTACTCCTACAGTAGGAATAGCAAGCGAGCGATTCTAGTACAGTGTAGTAGATGCCTAGAGTAGATGGTGAGTAGATCTAATCTTATCTTCAATCTTGTGATTGATTACTCATACTGATCCAGACGAACATCCTCTGAGCTGAGGCTACAGAAGATGACATCAGTTCAAATATTTTATCTTCAAATACCTAAAAATAGCTCGTTTTGCTATTAAAATAATAACGCTGGTGCAACGCGATTATAGTCATGCCGCTGTTTTGATGATAGCAAACATAATGCTATACTCGCACCTCCAGCAAGCCACTGTTGAGGCGTTCCTTTTCTGGCGGGTAACTTCAGGGAGAACACTCCAGCATACAAAACATGACGAGTTCGTAGGTCATCTACCCTTTTTCTAATAACTGATGCTAAACTATTACCGTTGCGGTAATAATTTTAAAAAGATAATTATGTGAATGAGAAGAAATCTTCAGATTTCAAAACTGTGCAAATCTAATGAAACAATTTTTTTAAAAGGCAGCAGTATTGAGGTTTTTCGCCAAATATATGGCTATGAATCAAACTACCATATGCAGTCATATCAAATAATCATTAGTGAAAAACTTAGCCTTAATTACTTATGAGCTTGAATGGTAAATCCGATGAAAATTGGAGTCAGTGAAATAGGCATGATAAATGTAATGATTGCAACAGTTCACAAAGAATTTAAATGCTTTATATAGAACTTTTGCGTCTCAGACCAAATTTTATATATTTACTTCTTATTGAGCCAAGGAAAATAAAATGCTCCAAAGACACTCAAGTTTGTGTACAGTTTTGAATTTCAAATATGCAGTTTTTCGTTGAATCAGTCAAAACTTAAGCATAAAACTGAAATATGCAAATAATGTGATCATGCTGCACGTTTTTCAATCCTGCGCCCTATACCTGCATTTACGTCCGATAGTTAAAACCTGTAGTGAATGAAAATCTCAAAAGTTCTTTTTGTAAGAACGTCCTTTTCCAACATTAAATCCCACTCGGTTCTATTTATCACTCGATGTATGATTAGCAGCTATAGTTCTCATATTTACTTTGATGTGTTTTTATTATTATTCCGCACTTCCAAAACATAATAGGAAAAAATGACTGAGCCTTGTATTAGGCACGTCGATTAAAGCAGGAAGATTTACGGAAATAAAGATTCTTTTGGAGAATTTTTGCAGAAAGCAGTTACAGGCATTTCAAATACGGTGCACTATATACTGTTGCGGAAGTTTATACTTTTGACAGCCATCTTGTGCAGTCAGCACTGATCGAAACGGTGGACTTAAGATTCCACAGGTAAATCGAGACAGTTCCTACTGTATTTAACATTATTTTGTACTACATTTTAAACTAAATTAAAGGGATGTGTGCTTGTCATTACCAGGGATGAAATAAATATTATTGTGCATATTTAGATTATATATTTGCAGTGCTTCTCAGACATTTATCGTAACGGAGCAACCAAGAAGGAATTTGAACGCTATGTTCATTTTGTTTAAGAAAAGATCGGTTTTAGTGGTGCACTGTATTATATGTGTTTTGCAGATGGTAAGATGTTTGCCATTGAGACATCTTCATGCAATATGTAGTATTTTATAATGTATTTAGTTACCACTGTAAAGCATTTTCGTTCAGCTGCACGGTAACTTGGTGACCTTTAACTATTTGCATAATGCTAATTTAAGAGCTGTAAGGGAAGCCACTCCTTATTGTAGTGTGTTGGAAGCCTTCCTTCTTTTGTTCTAGTTCAATCGAAGTAGGCATAAATAGTACCTTCTTTTTGTCCTACAGCGTAAATTATATATTAAGAAAGCGAGTTAAATAGGTATGAATCGAGTTCCTTTATGTAACGAAGGAAGAGGCGAGAATAATACAATACAACTTCTTTGTTTACCGGCTTTCTTTCTTTCGCTTTTTCCCCCAGTGATGCTGATTGTGGCAGCTAGTGTATGTTGAAGATGTCCGCTAGAAGTAAACGAAAGACTGGAACGGAAAGTACCAGGTACTCGTCAGATGCAAGTAAACTAATCCGTCATATGTTGATTTAGCCAGTGAACGTTTCAGAATGGTATTTTACTGTTACTTATTACATACAAGAGGCAACGGGTCATAAAAGCCTGTGATTAGTATGAACAAAGGAACACGAAGTGGCTTGTAAAAATAAAATTAGTAATTTCTGTACTTTTAATAATACTCAGTAAGCATTCATACTGTAATTGGAATAGCTTCATTAACATGCATTTCTTGCATCACTTGCATTTCAAGTGTGAGGGTACTATTATTATTATCATCAGGAAGTACTCTGAGTACTAAGAAAAAGTAAGTTTATCTTGTGAGAAAGACATCATTTGGTGAAGATAGAGTATACTTTAAAACCTTGTGATGCATAACAGCAGTGATAACAATAATGAATGTATCATGCAAGAAGTCATCATTTGGTCCATCATGAGTGACTACTGTGACAGTGGAAAGCAGCATGTTTCACTAAATAATAACAATTTGCAGCCCAGAATAAGGGCTGGGCATTTTTTTTAGCGAGTGAAAGGGTCCTGGCCTGTTTGGCTGTGCATTTGATTGTTAGAGACATTTAATGAAATTAGATTTTTAATACTGTATTTTATGGGGGAAAAGGCATGCCTGCCTAATAATAAAGCTGAAATATTAGGAGGTTTGTAATTTTATTTACTTGGGTGATACTGGATGAAACATTTTGCTTATTTCAGGATGCCATTGCAGGCAGGGCTTAACAGTGGTCGTGTTGTCCCAAGTATTGGTATGACATCCAAGGAGTTGTGTGTCTATGATGACCTTTGTACAGGTCTTATCCTTGACCCTTACCTTGGCTTTACTACACACAAGATGAACACAAAGTTTGTTGTGACGTTTTTTTTTTGGTTGTTTGCTACAGTTAAAAGTCAAGCATGAGCTAAATCTGAAAATGTGTGGAGAGCAGTGGGTAGTGTGTACAACATTGATTATGTACAGGTTGTACAAATGTGTTCAGTCTGTCCTGGATAAGCTGTCTTAGAATAGAAGTTAGATTGGTGTTAAACTAAGGCACACAATCTAATAACCAGTTTTTGTATAAAATGTGTATCTACACAACTTTTACTTTCTACGGTGTTTTTGCACGACATTAGCCAAAAGTGTAGAAACAGAAGACACAACAACTTTGGTTTTTCAAGAGTCTAATGCCATAAATTTTCAGTTTCCGTCCATTACGAGGCAGTGCAGAGTTGAAGCATATTGTTGAAGAGTTCAAGCAAGTTCAAGACTATGAGAGAACCTTTCAGCACCTGCTAGAGGTTGATGCTCCACGCATCTGCCTCCTAAATAAGACTAAGCACCAGCAGACCATTCTGCGACAGCATGTAAGAGCCATAACTAAACAAAGTCTTGTGGATGAAGGCAGGCAGTTTACAAAAAAGGAAACATTTGTATTAACTGAAGAGCCACTTCAATCTTTCAAGCAGACCTACTTGTTCAGGAACCCTGATTGCATGTTTGATGTACAGGTTGTGAGTGTGCATGCTGCATGTAGGGCACTTGATAGGTTTTAATACTGCAAGAGTAAAAGCAAATTATCCATTGCCTCTGCAGGTATACCGCTATCTACGCATGTTTGATGCAAGTGCTGGTTATGAAATTTTGCCCTGCCATCGATACTCCCTGGAGGGGAAATTGGGAGGAAAGATATGTGCCACCCACTTCTGGTGAGTGCTTTAACTAGTGCTTGTACTTGCTAGTTCACTGTTGCCTTCATCAGGTTGAAGCGTCACAGCAACACGCAGACTTCTCGTTGTGGGGTTGATCTGCATCCACCATTAAGTCTCCAGGGAACATGGATGGTAGTGAAGACGCAAAGGCTTATGCTGCCTGAACCCTGGACACATTTGACAAAAACAGATCTGTATACTGACAATCAGAAATTATACAGAACATGAAGATGGTTGTTGCTATATTGCGTACTTCTTTCAAATGGCTTCTGGAGATCCTGGAACAGGAAAAGAGTTTTGAATACTGTTGATGGCCATTTACAGCATTGATATTCCTTGTTTTGTATTTAATGAACACAACATGACTCCACTGTGCCAGTCCCAAACCTGAATGAGAAAGGAGGAGCATTGGGCAAAGGGTTAGCTACCCCTCCCTGTCAAAACCTGTAAGCTACAAAACATCTGAGACCTGGAAGAAGATGAACCTCCAGTAGGAGTAGTATGTCAAGATGGATAGGTTCTGAACAAAAGAGACTCACAACATGACAGGTGCTGCTTTTATCATGTCATGAAGATGACAGCATATTCAGGGTTGGATAAGTAGCCAAGTAGCACACTACCAATTGTATTTCGCTACAAATATGAGTAGTGATTATTGCAGCTGCTAAAAACTTGTGCAAATTAGCAAAAAACATAGCTAACTACAAATTTTTTCTGTAGCTAATAGCAAAATTGTTTCTTTACGGACATTTTGCTACATAGCTTCGACTTCGAGAAAACTCAATCACTCAGTCATGATTTGCCCGTGTTCCTTGAAGTCTTTTGAAGAAAGGTTGCAAAACAAAGATCTAGGACTGCCTAGAGCAGGGAGGTACAGAGCTCGGAGAGAGAAGAAAGGGACAAGCTGCCAACGCCTCTGCCAGTGGATGTTCTGTGTTATCAGGCTCATGGGAGGAGTTGGGGG
>SMGT01010509.1:230720-263802 GCA_004794575.1 Lanistes nyassanus | reverse complement strand
GGGGGGGGGGGGGGGGGGGGGGGGGGGCACACAAGACAGAGTGTACGTGTACATGGCAATAGCAAGAAACAACACTCCTGCACCACATTGAAATGAAACTGAGTTAGTAATACCCACTGGCAACTTGCTAGCATGGATAGAACTTATATAGGCTTCAGCATTTTTTTTTTAGTTGCTAACGGAGTAATAATAATGATAATAATATAAAAGCATTCTTTTAGTGCAGTTCCCCCAGAGGCTTAACCTGCTTTTACACAAACTAGTGAAGCAGTCACAATACCAAAAAGTTGCACTCATGCAAGTACACAAAGATGCACCACAGGCACACCACAGTCCACAGGTAAACTAAAAGAACGCTGGCTGATGACCAAAAGCCTTGAGGTTGGTTTGGGGGACCATAAGAAGGGGGGGGGGGGTTCAGAAGAAGACCTGAGTTGGACCTGAAATGGCAGGACTACTAAGGGACAGACAGGACAGTTTCAGAGAACACTGTATGAATTCAGTTGCACCTGTAGTTTTCTACTTGAGTGCCGACAGGGTTAGAAGAGAGTTGTAGGGGGAGAGAATCTAAGATGGGATGAGGACATATTCAGGACTGTATGTAAATGGTAAGAGTCGCATAGATAGGGGGAAGAGGTGGAATAATCAGTTAGTACTAGCAGAAGACATGCAAATCCTACCCATCTTTTGTTAATATGAAAGCATTTTGTTTGGAGGGGTATACTATGTGTGACTGTCCTAGGTTACTAACACACTGGTCACTAATTACCAGGGGACCAATAGTGGAGGGGAGGGGGGGGGCAGGGCACTAGGCTGTGGTCAGTGGAGTTAGGGAAAGATCAGCACCAGCTGACACCAGCTGTATTTACTATGGGAACAGTCAGCATCTGGGAGGTCACCTGCAGAGTGGTTAGTGAATACTGGATAGTGATGAGGGCTAGAAGGGTCAGGACACAGACTCTTTAGGGAGATCTGCAAAGCAGTCCCCACTGTCTTGGAGACAGAACTAAAGCTGTCAGCCGTTGAGGGGCTCTTTAGTAGAGCAGGATTTATTTTGACACCAAACAGGGTCAGAGGGTCTCTGGAAAATTTTGAAGCGAAAGTTTTGCATAAATTTAATAAATGGTTGTGAAAGTGAGTGAGAGAGAGATGGACAGACAGATCTGGACTTAAAAAACAAGCAGAATAAAATTTTGTTATTTCCAATAGAGGATTTAGTGTATTATGTGTGTGTGTGACAACAATAATTTGTGATACTGTGGAGTTCACTTGGTCAAAACATGCATACAGTGTTTCCCTGATGGCTCGGAAATTCTGAAGAAGATAGGAGAAAAGAGAAGAGGGCAAGAGTCAACAACATCCATACGTGAACTAGAAAAGCAAGGCCGCAGGAGGCATAAGCAAAATGGAACAGAGATAAAGAAAAGCAATAAGGCAGATAAAAACTATGTGGAGACCCTGGCAGCAGAAGCTGAGAGTGCAGTCAAGTTGGGTACATGCTACCACCATGTAAGCTGTCCAGAAAGGCCTGTGAAAGGCCTCAAATGAGAAGACAATCGCCGTTGAGAAGGTATGAAAGAACAGATGGACGGAACATTCTGAAGAACTTCCAAATAGACCACTTCCTCAGGACCCACTGGAAACCCAGTCAGCCAACAGTGACCAACTTATAGACTGCAGATTATCAAGCAAATATTAAAAAAACCAGAGTCATGCCAAGTTCATTGCTGGTTCAGTGACATTTCAAAAGTCAACCCTTGCAAGACACGAACATTAGGCTGACCGCAAGCATGCTGAGTGTGCTGAAGAATTTCAGAAGCTGTTTAGAGGTTAACACTCTAAAACATTGCTATGGGGTAAACTTACCCTTTAAAATCCAAAGGAGTACAGTACTCTTTAAACAAAACCTGATGGGGAGCCCTGTAGGTCATGCAAACATCTACAACAAAAATTGAACAGTGTCCAATGGCCACTTTGGACATAGCTAGATGACCTTAACTTCTCTGACAACCGGGCTATCCTCTCCCACACCCAGCAGTAGATGCAAAAAAAAAACCAACATTGTTGCAGTCAACTCACCTTATTTGGGCCTCGGTGCCTGCAGAGAGATCAATACCCTCAAGGTCAGGTCAGCTAACCCATCCCCCATCATGCTGGATGGCAATACACTAGAAGGGGTAGATAGCTTCAGCTACCTTGGGAGCATTGTCAACAAGGGTGGGACAGATGCCGATGTTAAAATGTAGATCGGCCAGGCAAGAGCAGCTTTCCTCCAGCTGAAGAACATGGGCATCCAGAAACATCTCCATTAACACTAAGATCAGGTTATTTTACCCCAACGTGAAAGCAGTTGTAGTCCACAGAACCTGATATGGAGGAGTGCCTTTACCACCCCCAAGAAAATCCAGACTTTTATCACCATCTGTCTAAAAAATTCGGCAGATCCCCCAACCTCATACCATCACCAGCCAGACAGAGAACAAGACAGCAGCCTGCAGGAGATGAAATCCTTCAAAGAAATCGGAGGTGGATTAGCCACACCCTTTGCAAATCAGCTTCCAGTACCACAAGACAAGCCCCCAGATATAACCCCCCAGGAAAAGAGGTCAGCCAAGAATACCTGGTGCCATGACCTTGACATTGACGATGATGATCACTTACCATGCTGGCTACAAAGCATTTGTAAAGAAGAAGAGAAGTGGTTTAAAGATTAGGATTACAAATAATGACTAATAAAGTGATAGCATTAGGTATGTTAACTTTATTTTGAGGATCTGCATTGTCCCTTTCTTTTGACCCTCTCTTTGCTACATGTTTGGGTACGGTAAGCTCCCTTGGTTGCGTGCGTCTGCATACGGTCACTTTGAGCGTTTCAAGTACTTCTTGTTGTATTGATAAATTAAGCGCTCGGTCCTCGGTTGTTGTTTATTATTTATTTCCTGGAGTTTCATTTGGCTGCTAGGAAGTATTGTGTACTTTCTTGTGGGCTTTTTTCTAGCTTATATTTCCTCAGAAACTCCCCCAGGCAATACAGGCATATTATAGTTTAAGATGGGTCATCTGGGCTAAGTTGAAGTAGACAGTTGAAGAGATCGGTGCCTAGTGGCTGTGCAAGGCAAAAACCATGATGGGTTGTTTTCTTTTGTCAGGAAAAAGAACTCCAAGATAGAGCTGCTGGTGGGCTGCATTGCAGAGCTGACTCAAGAGGAAGAAAGTCAGCTGCTGAAACCAGGTGAAAACGATTTCAGTGTTATGTATTCCACTCGCAAGAACATGGCCCAGCTGTGGCTTGGTCCAGCATCCTTCATCAACCATGACTGTCGTCCAAACTGCACGGTAAATATGCAGAGGTATCAGATGCACCAGTAGTGGAAACACACAAGAAGGGGTATTCAAATTGTTGATTTAGGAAATTATAGATAGCTAACAGAGCATGTTCTGGTTATTTTTCTCTTCTTGATGGTTTGGTTCCTTCAATTTCTTGAATGCTGGTGATGACGAATTAAGATTTGAGTCACCATTTGCAAGAATGGACAAGTGCACTGCTGTTGGTCTTGTGGCACTCTACTTTTTGAACACTTCAGCTATATATTTGGTGCTTTCAGTCCCTTTGCATTAAAGAATAAGGAAGTAATATGCCATGTATTATATGAGTTGTACATATAGGACACTGGTGTTTTTCTTCCTACTGTACATTGGAGGATGTTAGGACATTATCCAGTTTATGACTATGGTTTTGGAAACGTTTTTTCTTGGTTCTTCTTTATGGATGGAACCCATATCAGAATATTTTTCATGCACACACACAAAAACACTCGCGAATGCCTACCTAGTGTCATGGTTTCTAGTTTCATGCAAATGTGAAGCAGTCAGTTGCCAGAAGCTGAAGTTGGCCGATCATAAACATGATATGTCTTCTGTAACTTCTGTCATTTCATAGCTGGCAAGTCTTGATGTTATTACCTCTCTTGTAGATATTTAATTTTTGAGAAACAGAATGATATTTTTTTATGTTCGATATTACTGCTTGTCGTTGACAAACTATTGGCCCATCAAAATGTGGTGCAAGGAATCAATTGACCCATCTTCCGTTTCTGCCAGGCTGATCCCTGATATATATATATATAAAATATGGTTGAAAGAAGTGGTAAGAAAATAAGTGACTGCTAGCCCAGAGATTCATGCCTTTATGATGCTTTTATTCACAGATTTTGTCTTTTTCAGTTTGTATCAACAGGTCGTGACACAGCCTGTGTGAAAGTGAAGCGAGACATTGAGCCTGGTGAAGAGATCACGTGTTTTTATGGAGAGGATTTCTTTGGTGATGGCAACTGTAACTGCGAGTGTGTGACATGTGAAAGGTGGGGCATTATATGCATGGAAATGGTCTCACTGGGCATGTGCATTGTGAGTGTGGGACATGAAAGGTGTTATGTGCACTGTAACCATGAGTGTGTGATGTGAAAGGTGGAACATTACGTGCACTGTGACTGTGAGTGTGGTGTGAAAGGTGGGACATTGTGTGCACCAGGGGTGGTCTGGCTGGGCATATGCACTGCATCGAAAGCATAATGCCAGGAATGATCAGTCCTAATAATGGAGGTTGTTGGTCATTACCAAAGAATATGGATCTGCCAAAAATTCTTTCCTATACTATGTTCTTAGCTGCCATTTAAAAGTGCATGGTTTCTAGCCTTATCCATCAAGTGGTGCCTGAAGCGTACTGAAGTATTTTATGCTATTGTAAAAAACTAGTGAAATGGTTTGATGGAACCATGTCCAGGGATGCAAAAGAAGTCCGTTTGTGCTAGGCTAAGGTTCAGTGCTACTGCACCAGCAGCAAAGGCTTGGAAAAAAAGGCTTTCATTAGAATTGCTCATGTGATAATATAGATTTCCGTTTATGTGTTTGTTCACTCACTGCACAGAAAGTAGCATCCAAAACAGTAGTGACCTATCCAGCAGCGTAGATGTAATGGCAGTATGTGCACAGATGTTCTTTTATTTCTTTATTCTCTTTGCTCATGTAACTTCATACTGACTTGCAAATTGATTTGCCACTCCAGCTACAGCCGTCCCTTTTGAAGTGAAATCCTAATTCTACCCCAGTAGGTTCGTTCTTTATGATTTTATGAAAAAGATGTAAGCTGGATGATGGTATTTCAGAAGACAAGCTGGTGCCTTTCAGCCACAAAAGTCAGTGACTATGGAGGAGGACAAAGGTTATTGTTTTCGAGACACAGATGACCGTCTCAGTCGACTGAAAATGCAGCCGAAGGAAAAGCAGCCAAAATTCAATGGAGTTGCAAGAAGTGCCACTGGTATGGGGTTTTTTTCCTTCTAATAACAGATGAGGGTGTGTCAGTGAAATCTTTGAAACTTGCTCTTATCCACTGAATGTTTTGACCAGCATAAAAGTAGATATAAACATTGTATATGATCATAAATATTGCTGCTAAAATACTGCCTCAGTTTCACTATGTGGTATTTTAAATTCTTTTATTAATGGTGTGAATTCTTCACATTTAGTATATGAGTGCTTATTTCAGTGCGCTGGTGTGTGTTAATTAGGATTGATGTTTAAGCAAGAACATGGGGTCTCAATTTGCTGTTTAAAATCCATGTTTCCATCTTTTTGGTGGCACTACACAAAATGCAATATCAAGGCTAATTTCTGGAGTTAGAGATATTATATTTAATTTTCATGTGCTTAAACATAACATGACAGTGCCACTCAGGGCATTGGAATAGCTTTGGGCATTGGATAAAAGCTTATCCTATATTTTTGTGCATATTTAAAAAAATATACTGCTCAGAATTGAAAGTCCAGCTGCACTTTGGCAGGCAGGTCATTGGCATGTGTAATTTGCAAGAACACAACATCCGGTCCCAAACATTTGGATGTACCTTGTTTCACGTTGCAACAGTAAACATCACTAGTCCTGGATATCTGTGATCCTCCACATCACAGGAGGCACCCAAAGCTGCACATAAGATGCCGGATAATATGGGCACATAAAGCATGTGCAGGTGATAAAGCTAAGCTGAATGTGAAAAATTCAGATGCAAGTGCGAAACTATGTGTAATGTGGACTGAAATCAGCCACTGTTAAGGGACGTGGGTATGTATGGATGGAGTCGAAAGACAATTTTTAACTGTGTCTCCAAGCAGATTACTCAATGGTGATTGCAGCAGGGTGATATGAAGGCTGCAGGAAGGCATCAGGGTTCAGGAAGTTAGTTGCCAATTGGGAGTATCACATTCACAAGTTGTGACATTGCAAGACTGGACCCAGCATCATCTGGCTTGGACACTTCGGCAGGGGGCCAGAGTTCTCTTCACCCATGAATCACACTTTGCCAGGCAGATCTTTTTATGATGGCAGGATCTGCATCTGGAGGGTTATGATGTTACTGTGACAGTGTATACTGGTGGCAGTTCCATTATGGTTAGGAGAGGAATAGCAATGGCTGAAAGAACACCATGTACCTTCTGCAAGGCAAATCACTGCAGGGCCTACAAAGATGACATTCTGCAAGCTCTCTTGCTGTCAGCACCACAAGCAAAGGGACCAGGCACCATTGTCAAGGATGACAAAAGACAATGCTAGACCTTGCAGGGCTTGGGTTGTCACCACCTTCCTGCAGCAGCAGCAAACAACTCGCATGGAGCTTTTACTGATTGAGCACCTATGGGATGTGTGGGCTGTTGTCTGCAGGCAAATCACCCACCACCAGCTGACATTAACCCACCACCAGCTGACCTTAACCCGTAACTAGCTGTTGCTTTTGCTTCAGCAGGAGTGGCAGGCAGTCCTGTAAATGACTCTGAGGACATGAGCTTGGTTCATGACAACGGTGACTTGCTTGTGCGCAGGCCAGTGGAGGGCACACGTGTCTGACATTATTCTGTGCTGCACCTGGTTTGATTGTTGTTTATGATGGTTGTGTCCTTTTTGATAGAGAATCTTTCTGTTGCAATGAAAATAGCTCATTAAATCTGTTGTTGGTCATTACAGTAATGATTGAGTTACATTTCAGCTTCATCGTAACTAACACTTTGTATTTTGCTACATTTTTGTATCATGTAGAGCATGCAGTTGGCACTGGTCTTTCAATTCTTTTGAGTAGTATATTTTGAACTATTGTCTTTAATTTGAATGCAGCTGAGATTTACTTTGAAGTGTTTTAATAGCATTGCATCTGCATTGAGGTGTATGCGCTGCTTATCTGTTAGAAACTTGATGACAGATGCACTGTGTATACAGTTTTTCCCCATTCTTTCTTACAGAATCTTGGGACTGCCGAGCTCGCAACATAATGTCTCAAGCTCATCTACTGACAGCAGCAGAACTAAAGCGCCGTGGCATTACACGTTACGATGCCGAAATCATCCTTGAACAGGGTTTGAGTTTGCCTAGTCCACGAATTATGTTGGATCATGAGGCGTCTCACCCTACAGAAGTCAGCAGAGACTCTATATCGATGGACAATAGCATGTCAGATACCTGTGTATCCAGCACTGAAAAATGTGATGTCCAGAAAACTGACATTTGTGGAGAGAAATCTCCAGGTAAAAGTGTTGTTTGCACCAAGACATCGCCATGTGTGCCACATGGACATAGACGGCAGAGGTTTATGAGTGCAAAACAGCATCAGAGTTCACCTACCTCATGTGTCAGTTTGGAAGAAATACGCTGTGACGATGAAGAACTCCGGGTTCAGGAAGGCAAAATACTTGACTTCAAATGCTCTATGCCAGACTTTGCCCAAGAGAAACCCATGACCAAGCCAATCATTCCTAGTCTTCTATCAGAGGATAGTCAGACCTCACAGTCTTTGTCAAAATCTGACCAATACTTTAACCAGCATACCAGTGACAAACTGCACAAGTTTCCAGCAAAAATGAAGTTTGAGCGGACTCCCACCAGACAGAGCCCACGATTTCGACAGCCGTCTGGACTAGATGTCTCAAAGTCCTGTGGAGATGATGGTTTGGACTCCAACCATAATTTTCATGAGCCACCTGTGTTAGAGCCCGAGGCCCCTATTTTGACACCAGCAGAGGGTGGTGACGTAGATGGTAGTGTGAACGGAGTAAGTGTGACATGTAAACTAGAGCATTCTCCACATGAAGTGCCACAGTTGTCATTTTGTGGAAGCTTGTCTTCTGTCAATGGTTTGACAGGTGACACAGAAGAGATGGAGTTGAAACAAAAGATACCTTCTGATGCATGTCCGCCTAGGCCCAAGTTTCCCCGAATGGTCTTGCGCATACCCAGAGACCCTATATTGGAGAAGAAACTTTCCCAGTGTAGGTCTTCAGCAATCATATTTAAATGGAAACAACCCAGGAAGCTACGGCTTAGGTTTGATGGCAATTCTGTAGAGAGATATATACCACACGACACCAACTACCCATCTTAACAAAGGTGGATATTTAGCCCAACTGCCTTATGGTTATTCCTGCTAGACTGTTTGAAATGGCAAAAGACATTTTGATTCCTGGTGAGGCAGCTTTTGTTAGAGATAGAATTTCAAGATCTGTTGGGCATGGTATTCAGCCTGTGATACCAGATGTGTTTGCCTCCAGGCAAGAAATGCTCTTTGGATATGGAAGAAGTCTTGTGACAGAGTACCTCCTAGGATCCTTCACATTCATTTGCCAAACTCTCTCCTTGCAATCAAACAGTGGGTCAGATAATACTGCTTGTGTTTTCCTCCTCATGAAAAGAGCCTTTTTTGCCTGTAGGCAATGCATCAGAAACAGATTGTGAATATATCTCCTGCGCTCACTGTGTTGGAAGGCTGTCAATGATTTCATTCTGTGATCAAATTTTCTAGTGAAGTCAGCTTACACTCAGGTGATGTTTTGAGAGACTGGGTTATGAATGCACCTTAGATAGCATCTTTCATGCAATAGTTCAGATGCACGTAAAATGAAAAAAGGAAATAGTGTATGTTTGCTTGCAGCATATTGATACTTGTGATAGAGGTGCCCCTTGAGAAAAAACAAAAAAAGAATCTGATATCACACAAAGTTCTGTTTTTTGATATAGACAAATTTTCAGTCAGTACGCCAAGGATTTTCGTGTAGTTTCAAACTAACATTACCGGAAAACACCAGAATTCACCACAGTTGTGGAAAATAGAGTAGACCAGAAAAGATGCTAGTGAAATTGTGGTGATTGTCATTTGTTTATTAGATGTTGTTCAAATGTTTGTTAAAACTGTGCATAAATGAAAGTACAAGATAGAAAAAGGCAGGGTTAGAAAACAAGAAACTTAGCAGGCATCAGAACGGACCAATGATGGACGATTTCTCTCTGAAGCTTTGTAGATTTCAGCTTTAAAAAATATTGGCCTTCACCAAAAAGTGATCTCCACCGAAGAAAACATTTTCCCACAAAATCGATTTTTTGAATTTTTATAAAATTCAGAAATAAGAAAAGCAGGCTTCAGTGCTAACTGCTTCTGGTTTGCAGTGATTTTTACCTTCGAGGCTTGCTAGCATGGTGCAGAAAGATTGTATTTGCTGGAAGTAATAAATCAAGGTGATTACAAAAATGCTGATGAAAACCACAGTAATAAGTGGCAGTGAGAATGGACTTTCATTAATGTGGAACACAACAAAGATGTTTTCGAGCATGTTGGCCAATAAGGAAGCTGTACATCGGGGGGCATGGCAGAGTGTCTCATTTGCAGCAAAAATGTCTTACAGCAGGTGCAGTGTCAGTGTGTTAACCACACATATTAAAACTGGCAAGTACAGGCAAGAACAATGCTCTGTCCCATGTCAGTTTAGGCATAAAATATAAACTTTATATTGTATACAGAAACTGTCATAGGACTAATGTATACTATGCAAACAGCTCTTCTAAGTTCTTGTTTGCAGTCACCACAAATTGCGTATTTAACATCTTCAGGTTTAAATGGGTGTATGTGGTGGGGAGGGGGTTTGTGTGTGTTTGGTGGATGTAATGAGTACATTGTCTGGTGCTTCATGAAATGCAAGCTGAAAACATGGATGAATGGTTTCCTTTGTTAAAACCATTAGTCAGCTCATTATAAATGGATGACTGTGCTATGAATAAAGCCTTTATAACTTATTATTAAAAAATGTTTTATGGTTAATGTGTTATTACTGTATTTATCATGCACTAAGTTCCATAATTATTTATTCATTACCTTGTCAGTCGACCCTTGCCAAAATTTTCTTGACCAGTTCTGATGCCTGCTAAGGGGACGGTTGTTAGTTGAAGAGAAAGGCACCGAGTTCCAACAAGATATTTTCTAAAGTGCATTTTGTTACCAGCTAGGGGAAGCACAGTTGAAGGTAGCATTTGGGTCAATTTTATGTAAGAACTGGATGGGGGAAAAGATTCTATATCACTCTCCGGGTTGTTTTTTTTTCTCTCTCTTGGTTTGTTTTGTCTTTTAATTTCTGTTGATTAGATTGTTAGGATAAATCTTTCAGGTTAAAGTTTATTTTCTCGAGGTCATGTGGATTTTGTAAACTCATGCAGCTATTAATAACAAAAGAAATTAGCGTTGTAAGCAGAACATCAGCAGTAAGATGTATACCAATGCGTCAACTTTGCTGTGCTGCTGGTTGGTGTGCTTCGTGTTGGCTAGTAAGAGACTTGTAACATGAGAATTACAAGACATTGTTAATACTGTAAAAGAAAGACCAATGACCTATGTCATAGTTGGTAACCTGCTTTCTGGTAGGTTAGAAAGTATATTTGTAACATTTCTTCATTTCACAAGAATTGCATCAAGAGTGCATATTTAGTATAATAAACAGAAGTTCAGTAACAGTTATTCATTAATGATTTGAAAACAGTATTTTTCATGTTAGTGTCTCGCTTGCCTAACACAATATCCATCTTTACAACCACACACATTATAGCCCCTAGTCTCTGCACTCTGGGAGTGCTCTCCCCTGTTAGGCTCCCTCCTGTTCAGTTTTATGAATACATTACATGACATCTCCCTTTTGAGGTAACTGAACAACATCCACTCAAGCCTGCAAAAAGTTACTATTTTAGAGCCTTTTAACAACACAAATTAAGGGTATTTCCAATATTATCGGTATCACATAACGCTCAGTCAAAATAGTGAGTTAGCTTCTTTCCTACATGTCTGCAGCAAGTGGCGATCAGGTCAGGGGGTTTATTCAGCCAGATTGGTGCTGTGTTACAGTGGTGGAGACTGGCTCCTATGCTTGTTGACAAATGATGCCAATGCTATTTCTTGCTGCACTGTGGGCAGTTCTGGAGTAGGAATTTGGCTATCACCAGTTACAAGAGAGCTTCGTTGACAGTTACAGCTAATGGTGGTGTCATTCTCTGTCTGGACAGCCTACTAGGAAAGTGCACATTATTCAGTCACTGTGGCTGGAACCTTCCAACCATTCTGGTCCTCTGTTTTGTACATATATGTTCCCCAGAACATATATCTGTTAAAGGATGTTTTCTGCTACTGTTTAGCAGTGTCACTGTGCTAAGACACAGTGGTTCAAAAGTTTCTGGCAGAGCAGCCAGGATAGATTGAAGTCTTCTCCCAAATGCCACCCATGCAGAACTATAGTCAAGGGACGGTATGGGCATTGGTTTATATGTCAGTATAGCCAGTGTGACGTCTGGTTGTCATAAGGGGTTTCTTGACACTCTGGACTGCTCTGTTATCCTGGCTGTTGGAGATAACAGGGGCTGCTGGTCACATGGGAGGAAATCCCACTGGGCAAAAAAGGATTGGAATTCTGAGGACAACTGTCTACCATTGTCCAAAACAGATTTTTGGAACTCCATACCTGGAGAGCATCCAGTTCATTTCATTTATGACTTATCTAGCTTAGCAAAGTGGACAAACTCAGTGTTGGGTCTCAAATTTACAGTCCATCCCTAGTTTTTGAAACAATCTGGAAACCAAAAAGCAGTCGATGCTTCTTTGATTTGAGCAGCACATTTCTCACCCAGTGCCTGTTTTTCCATCATTTCTTTGAATTCCTGGCCCATGCCTGCCCAGGAGATGGCTTGGATTGCCCTTTCCCTGCATCTGACGATTCCCCGATGACCATCATGAGTGCAAGATAATGCATGTGTCCTGTATGAATAGAAGATGACAATTCTAGTCTCATACTGGTTTATTTCTGAGGTGGTAGTATTTCTTGTGCTGCAGGAACATTTTTTGGTTGGGCATTCCTACCCAGACAATACCGAACTGAATGTTAGTTTCTGTAGCTTTCCATGAGAGACCAAGATATGTGAACAGAAATAGTATGCTGACATGTCAGCTTCGCGGCAGACTGGTGTTTCATGCCTACATCGTGTTCCTGGTATGGAATATCTCCCATTGTGTTGGCATCTAGTGGAACTTGTCAAAATGTTGACATTGTGTGTTTAACTTTGAAAATTCCTTTGCATGTCTAGTTTTGCATATTAAATCTTTAAGTGTGGGAAGAGAGTACTTTTTTCAGCTGACAGCTCAATTCAGCTGTTTTAGGTCCTCTTAGATCTGAAATTCTGAATACATTGTATATATAGATATATTCCCATTTTTATTCTACGAGGGCGCCAGAGGTACACTCCAGTTGCCCAGTTCATTGACCTTTTGATGACCCCATTCTCCATTCTTGCTAGTCCTCTTTCAGTTTCTTGGCGATAGGAATACATCAGGGAACTAAGATGATGTAGTGTTTAGCATTTGGGTCAAGAGCAGTCCGCATGTGTTCACTTTTCAGTGGTGAGCCAGTATCTCCAAGAGTGAAATCCCTCTTCATGTGGATCATTGCTTGTCACCAACCCCAGATGAATAATAGTGTCTCGACTGAGCAGGTTGTCTGACCTGCCTTTCACTATGTGAAAATATGCAGTGGTAGGTATATTGTTTTTCATGTGCAGTGAACTGGCTGATATTTTCAACTCTGCCATCTTTTGTTTTGAGTTATAATTTGAGAAGGTGTGATATTAAGTCCCTGAAATGCAGATACTTAATGTGTTGATTCTAAATGAAATGTTTTCTGGAACATGAAGTGCCATGTGCCAAGGTACTTCACTCTCAATTTCCACTTCACCAAGCAGAAATGTATCTGGCTTGTCCCACCTGTCTGGAATATTTGAAATGTGTGCAACATCTTTTGATGTACTCCTGTGGTTAGCACCACTGGCTTCCTCTTGGCCTGCTTGCTGCTCGGAGAGCTGGAGCTTAACTTGCTCGTACTACATGTATGTAAACATTTCTATGGCCTCGTCTAACCTGAGCTGTGCTTCTAGTGTAGCTTCTCACTCGGCTCTGTCTTTGACACCCAAGACTAAGTGATCACATATGTCCTTGACTCTGTTGTTAAAAGCTGCATTTTCAGACAAATTGCACAAATTATGACCGTATGTTTCTGTTATAATCTGCACTTAAGCACACACAATATCCACACAATGCTGCTTACCTGTTTCACAGGGTGTGCAGTGCTGGTTCTGAATGATCTAATGCTCTCAGTCAATCAACTCAAGTGATGACACAGTCCTACAAATTCCCAAGAAACCCTTATTCGCTGTTGAAACCAAATCACCAAACAGCAGAGCAACAGTATGGCACAACAAGTATATTTACCCTTAACTTTCCCCCACTGGTTGTTTCTGAATATGGACTTGCACAAGCCATGGTCTCCTCTCATGTGTACAAAACCTGCATGAAAATTCTAGTCCTAGAAATAAGTCAAACATCTAGCAATGTTTCAGTACACAAACACTGAAAACATGGCCATGTACTCTTGGCAGTGTTCATGAAGAGCTGATATCACAGTAACCTCAGCTGTCCTGTCAAACCCCTCGGCTGCTGCCAGCCCACTCTTTATTTTATGAGAATGGTCTAAAGGCATGTCCGACACACACTGCGGTCAAAGAACGGCACAGGCCCACAGGCTGAACAAACAATTTTATAACAGTTTTGATATTTTCCTTTTTTTTCTATGAATAGGAGTGAGATCTCTCATGCTTTGTTTGGGGACAAGGTGGGAGTTATATTAATGTAAACACCTGCACATTACCATTTTTTTTTCCAGCTCTGCCCCAGTGCAGGAGCAATCAAAGTGCTGCACACAATTCAGTCATTGGCTGGGTTTTGAAAAGTCAAAATCAGCTGAAGCGTGACATGTTGGAACTGATGAGGCAGCAAACCAGTTACAAAACTGAACAAGTGTTGTCTTCTACTATATTACTATTAAAGACGAGCGCTTTAAGATCTGGCCATTGCTAGTATGTCGTGTTAATGTTTCACTTGCATAGCACCAGATGCTCATGATTTGGTCAAGTATCTTAAATCTACAGCCATACCCATTGTGGCACCTAGCCTCATGCTCCAGAGTGCTTGACCCTGGTAGGCACACTTTGCATGCATACATTCTATGACATCAAGCAGAAAGCAGTTTTGGTCCAGCCTCATTATTTTACTAAAAGTGGTAGATATTTGCAGTGTGCAGGTATTCATTACAGTTTTACACAGATGTGTTTACAAATAAGATTATAGAGAAATGTGGAACTAGCCAGCATTGAGACTGGTGGACATTGAATCATGTGGTCTAAAAATTGACAAGGTTATCTTTCTTTCTAATAACAACAGAACAGGAGTAAACATAAGCATAGATTGACAGAATAGAGAAAAGTGTCAAAGAAGGCTTACACAGTTATCAGAAAAGGATAAGATGCTTTGAGGCCAGGAACTGAAGGCTAGCTTCTGTGACAACAAATCCTTATTGCTGTTGGTTTGGATTTTAACATGCATGTTTTCACATGCACATAGCTCTGATATATGTACTCATGGAAAATGTCATTGCAGAGCAATTTGAAAAAAAAACCCCAAACAACTGTACAGTAAACTATAGTATAGGGAAGAAACTCATGATTTCAAACACCTGAGTCACTCTAAAGTGATTTTCCTTAAAGACAAATGCACTGTCCTGATTAAAAAGTGTGGAAATATATCTTCAGTTTGATAAGAAGATACAAAATGCTGGAACCAGTGGGTGCAAATGATAAAAATTACATTAGAACATGTTTTGTGTAATGCGATTGTTAATTTGTGGCACCAATTAATTCTTAGGATGGATTTTTCCTCACATCATGTTGGTTATATTAATACAAGCAAACTCAGAAACCAAGTGTGTGGAATCGTTCTGATTTAGAACAATGAAATTGCCTATTTAAATGACATTGTAGTTTTGTTGTGAACTTGTACTTTTGAACTTATTTAAAATTATACAACTACGAGTAAAGAGTGGTGGCCATTTCATAAGATTAAAATGAGTTAAAGCATCTTCAAATCATTAGCATGTGTTTATTGATTGTAAACTTGTATGTTGTTTGGTCAGAGCCTTCCACTTCGAGAGGCAGCTATATGATCTGTTTTGTCTGTAAGGTAGCCATGTAGTTTGGTCTGTCAATCATTTGGTGAGCTTGTTTCAGGAGGGGATACTGATGCTGAGGGGGGTGGTCACAGCTTAAATTATGAGCTCTTTGACTGAGTGTAGTGTCATTGTTGGTCTTTGCCTACCTGTTCTAGCCCTTCTTCTGAGTTTGTAACCACTTTTGGTTTAAATTTAGGATTTGTTGCTATTCCTTCAAAAGCATATTGCGTACATACATTTTTATTGAAAGTTATTTTGATAGATTCCAAAAAGTAAGTTGATTTCTTTAATACGTGTACATTTACTTAGATGGAACTTGAAGTAAAATAAAGGTCCTTAAAACATGCCTCACTTTGCAAACACTTCTAATAGCTAACCTGTGCTTGAACTGTCAGCTTTCTGTTGGGATTACTTAACTGGACTGAATGGTGTTTTATGAGGCAGAGATTGAAAAATCAGCACATTTTATTTTCTTTCATTGTAATAAACCCTTGGCACATTCTGCGTTTATCTGTTGACTTCATTTACTGTTCTGAGTGTAGAGATATTGTTAATATATTTTAAGGACACATGCCCCTTCAGAACAGCAGTCCTGACATAAATTACATGAAGCGTCTGTCCTTTAATGTTCAAGACAATAAGCCTTTGGTAGTTATATTTGTAGTTTTTTGTTTATAAACATTTTCTGTTCATGAACATATCTGGTGGATGCACCTTTGGCTGCATGAGCCATTTACATATTTATCAAGTCTTCCATTCTTTTACTTGTTCAGAGCATAATTTGCCCCTTCTCGCAATGTCCTAATTTATACACGGCATTGAGATTTGTTTAAAAATTACACTGCACTCTAAGTACATGTATTATCCATGCGTCTCCCATCCCAATAGGAATTGATTTTTTGTGTAACTACAAAAATATTTTGACAATATGGTGTACAATCTATCATTGTCCATGTACTAAAATGTAAAACTAGAAGTTGAACTTTTTAAAAATGAATGCTCTACATGAAGAATTTTCACTTTTCTTTTTTAATGGGATATGAATTGTCCAAAGGTACATGTGTATAAACCCAGTATTCCAATCTTTCTCCTATAGTCAAAGACTAGGGCATAGCAGATGCAACAAGCATTAGGTAGTATGGCAGACCTTAAGACACAAGTGCATAAATCTATGGATAGTTGAGTAATCCGGAGTACCATGGCTATGTACCTCGAGTAGCATAGCAGAAAAGTTAGCCATTCACCAGACAGGCAGTCTGTCACAGCCACTGTGTTGGAAAACTGAGTTTTGAAGATGCTTGTTGAATGTGGTTTTGCAATATTTAAAGATAAACTGATGGTGAAAGTGTTGTTGAGAAGAGTGTTAGCTAACCCACGTTACTGATGAACTGGAGAGTGTGTAGGTTGAAGCAGAAACACCAGTTACCAGCAGGTACTAGACCTTGGTCCGATCATTTTGGATCTGTACTCTAGAAACACAAGGGATGTTGCAAGCCGCTTGGAGATGGGGGGTGGTGGTGGTGGTGGCGGCGGCAGGTCCGATCTCTGCATAATGCACCCCATAACTGCATTAAGGTGTTCAGTGTTTGTGTGTGCGCATGCATAGGTCACGTTTCCAGACCTACCACCTGTCGGTGGTCGTAAGGATTGTGAGAAGCTTTGTGCACCTACTGACCTAGCAACCTATACAGTTATATGCACACTACCACGATTCAGCAACATTATACACTGCCCAGGCTAACCATACTGTCAAAAGTAGCCAGGGAAGGAAGGAATTGTTAACCTGAAACTCTCAGAACATCAACATTTTCAGGAACAGAATAACTGTAGGCAGATATTGAGATGAAATTGCAACCAACGGGCAGGATAAGCACACACAATGTAAAAACAGCCTGAATTTCCAAGTTTATTTCTAATTTGCCTTGTCAAATGTCTATTCATCTTCCTCAGACCGGAGGCGTGCATTGGGATTTGTGACTTTGATGGAAAGTTGCTGGGCACGCTCAACAATGGCCTTTCGCTTACGACTGGATACACAGTGGGCAATCTCAGCAGAGAAGCGGCGGTTCTGCATGAGGAGAACTTCAAGCTCCTGTAATGAGAATCAAAAGTCATTTGTAAATCAGTTGTTAGTTCATATGCAGTTACCAGAACCAAAAGGAAGTGAGAAAAGTGACAAGTTTTGATAGGAAGAGCATTCTGCCCAATGCTTCCTATGGACCACAATAATGACAAAATTTCTAAACCAACATAGGTCAATCTGTACAATAACAGCAAGGCTTCTTTTCCTGATGTTGCCAAAATGACTTTTGCAGTGCTACATGTGAGACATGGTGTTGCTTAAAGAACAGTTTACCATTTTGAAGCTATTGCTAATGGCTTCTTACAGGTCTACTTGTCTATAATCTCAAAGTAGTCTTCCTAGTTGCTCTGAAACACACAACTGGTTTTTTTAGTCTTCATGGCCATAGCTCCGTCTCTTAACTTAAACATGCCGCACCTCTGGCAGACCATAGCATCTGCATTGGTCCACAGCGCCTGTCCGAACTTTCAGACAAGCTGTTTGACCATTTATTAACACACTCCTGCTGCAGGGCTTTTAGCTCGTGTTGTTCCTGCTTACGCAGCTTTTTATAACGTTTTTATTAAGTTTAAATAACTTTTCTGTTGTTTTGGGGTTTATTAATGAATTCTGAAAAAGGCTGAAAAGTGCGTGCCTGTAGGGGAAGTATGTTGGTCTTTTATGCCTTTCAGTATAACTTTTTTCCAGTTGCTAAGTCTTCTTACTATCCTACAAGTTTATAGACCTTTCATAAGTTGGACTTACATTGGAAGTACATTCTCTGCAGTAACCTCACTAAACATGATCAGTTGATCTTTTAATATTCCAAAAACTTGAAAACGCACAACTGTGGTTAAATTGGGAACACCGAAGAGCTATGAAAAGTGCTGCAAGAGATAAAAATCAGTGCACCCAAAGAGAATACTGGGCAGCCAAACCTGTAAACAGGTACCACAAAGAGAAGTGTGCCAGATAAAGGATTTGAACCTACACCTTTCTATATCAGCAACAAGCATGCTACCCTGTATGACTACTTTTAACAAGTTGAAACCAATGTGCCAAAAGCCAGACACATACACATAAATGCATGCACTTTTAGTAAGCAATCCTTAGTCACTTCAAAAACATGTGCTTTTGACATTTTTACTCTCAGGAAGCAATATTTACAGCCAATACTAACATTCTGTGATTAAGAATGATTTTAAATTAACATGTTTTACTAACCTTCACATTTCGGACAAGAAACTTCTTAAATCCATCCGGGCAGACATGGCGTGTTTTTTTATCACTTCCATAACCAATGTTTGGCATC
Source organism: Lanistes nyassanus (assembly GCA_004794575.1). NCBI lineage: Eukaryota > Metazoa > Mollusca > Gastropoda > Architaenioglossa > Ampullariidae > Lanistes > Lanistes nyassanus. The sequence continues at coordinate 245,026 of SMGT01010509.1, read as the reverse complement.
AGATACTGCCCTTTAAATCTCCTCCTGACTCTGTTGTCAATACCCTTAGGCTTGCGCCAGTTTGACTGCACAAATAACCATCAACTCATGTCTCTCAAAATTTTATGTACGCAGGTAAAATAACCACAAGGATCAGCACTTGCTTTGTCAAAAAAATCCACAAGTAAAAGCTATACATAGGCTACCATCAGAAAAATTTACCCTTTTCACTATTCAGTCCCAATAGCTCAGTTTATCTTAGGATTGTTGATATAGACCTGCTAATAACACTAGCCTATGCTGCAGGGATTTCTGTTGTGCTTCCTATCTTAGGAAAGTTGACATGAATTAGTTTCGCTTCACAAGTTACTAGACTAGTACACTTGGCGATAGCTCACATTACCCACGTTGTTAACAGTCAATGTCTATCCCTCAAACTCTGGCTCTTTGTGTAAATGTATACGCAAATGCACCGTCTCCCGCTAAGGTACTATCCGAGATAACGCTCTCGATATCCTTTGGAATCCACGAAGTTCCAGCTGACTTATTTGAGGATGTCATATGTATAGGTTGAAGTCTGTTAAAATAAAAATTCTGAAATGTGTGAAATAATATGTATCGTTGTATGTCAGCAATTTCCAATGATCCTCAAATTTTGAGCCTGTCGTCAGTGCTTGTTAACAATGATTATAAATGAAGCACAATACCGACTCAACGTGTCAGAATTAGGAAAATCTGAATGGGGATAATCGCGAGTTTCCAAATTCCGAATCCATTCGGCACCCTAATGACAATCACAAACAGCAGCACTACCTCCCTAATTCTTTCGGTATGTGCTTAGCAAGTGACAGCATAGCAGAATGCTATGCACAATATCTGTGAGTATCATAGTGCTAGTACAAGTAGATCTATATAATAAAGTATATTAGTAATACTGGTGTCACTGGTGATGTCAACAAGAACAATGCTGAATGCAGGCAGGAGTGGAAACTTTAATTTACCTTGACTCGGTCATACCTATCCGACTGATGTCGGATAAACTTCTTTGTTCTCTTTTTGACGATTGCGGGTTTTGTAAGAGGTCTCAGAGCCATTGTGGTGGTCTGAAATATGGGAAACTGGTGAAGTGGGCGAGTAAGAGTAAGAAAAAAGTGTTGATGGACAATTCAACAAATCTGCATCATCCGTAAACGAAATTTGTTATATAAAAGTGATATCGGTTTCATTTAAAATACGAGAAGGTTCGGAGAGATGTTTATAATAAAATTCGAATTATACTGCATAAAAATCGAGTAAAGAACGCATCAGATCAGCATGATTTTAATACCATACCTTAAATTTCTGCACCAGCGCGACAAGACTACCGGAAAAGGAAGTTCGCTGTTTTTGCTAAGGGAGACTACGCAAGCGTTCGATGGTTGCTAGAGAAGCTTTACGTCAGAAATCGTCAGCGCAGGCTGGACGATTGTACGTTTCTCTGTGAGCTTGTGGCTGCAAAGATCGTTAGCCGCTGTAGTCAGCTAGATTACTTTGACGTCTGCGTGTTTTTAAAATGTGGAATAGTGGATGATTTCTTTTGTCCATCCAAGGCGTTTACCATGGTCTGCCAGTTCGATTGCGGATTTGACATACTAGTTACTACTTTGGATACTCATTACTGTTGGTCTGGTTGGTAGGCGAACCCTCTCCGATTGTTGCCAATAAGACAAATCGACCGCCAATACGAATTAGTAATATTTCTTTTACAAAGATTTGTTTATATGGAATGTGAAAATATTCATATGGGGTTAACTGTAGTAGTCTGTAGTGTAGAGCAATAGCCTGATTGTACCTCCTTGCAACGTTTCTTCAACTGACGCTGAAAGTTTTTAAACAGACCTATTACCAAACCCTTTTGCTAACTCAAACTGGGTAAGCTGTGTGTGTGTGTGGGGGGCGGGGGAGAGGGAACTCTCCTGATGTTTATACATGTAGTATGGCAAACTGAAAATGGCTGGAAACACTAGCTGGCCTATGAGGCATTACTCCATTTCTCCTTTTAAATTTAGGTAAATAAATCATTTGTAAAAGCATATTTACCTTGGTTAGCATGCCTCAAACTGGCATGACAGGATAAAAAATGTGTACAATCTCACTCACCTATTAAAGTGAATATTCCATAATCATGTACTTTCCCCTTTTTTTAAAGGCAGTTTTAAGAGTATGTAAAGTCCAGCAGTAAAAAGTTTCTTTGAAATTATTTCTGTCCTTTTGAGTAGACTCCCTTATCTGACTACAGATTGTCACGACATCAGCGACAATAACCCTCTTTGGAGTATTTTATTCAATTACATTGAAGGCTTATGATATCAGTTTATAATTCTTTGGTTACAAACTTACACGTGAACATTTTTTTCAGGTAATAGGTATGTGCCAAAATTTCATGACTGTTAATATCTGTATGAAGTAGGCATTTTCCAGCAACAGAGACCATCAGATAAACCTCAACGCATGTCTTTATATATATTAGGAAATGAACTATGCTATTTTAAGCTTTCACACAATACACTGTACATCTACAGGGAAACCAGCCATTTTATATGCGATCTTCAAACAGACCAGCAGATAAACCACAGTGTATATCACACCTTCTATACATCTTGACCAACCAAAGTTAGAGTATCTAAAGCTTTTCCAAAATAATTATGCTTTTTTAAAAATTTCTCCCAAATAAATTGCTAAACCGATTCATCAGTGGCCCAGTTAATCAGTCAACAGCCATGAATACTCAAGAAATTTTGGCACACACCTTTTACCTGAAAAAAAAAATGTTCACACGTAAGTTTGTAACCAAAGAATTATAAACTGCTATTACAAGCCTTCAATCTAATCGAGTAAAATACTCCAAAGAGGGTTATTGTGGCTGATGACTATCATAATAATAAACTTTTTTTAAAAATTCAAAAAGTATTCATCTGCTTTGTTAAGCAACACTGATGAGAAATACTGAATAGTGTTTTCTAGGCTTATTAATTTGTGGTAGTGGATATGGGACATATATAAGGGCAGTATCACACAGCTGCTCAAAAACTACAATTACCAGTTACATGTACATGCTAAGACTAAGCAAAACAGCTTTTCAGGAAAAGATGATACCGGAGGAGGGAGACATCTGCCACAACAAAAAAAGTAATACATATATATGTTTGGCAAGAGAGCAGACTACAGCAAGTACATCTACTGGTGCATGTTAAAGATGCACAAAATTAGTATAAATAAATAAATATGATGTATGTGGGCATTCGAAGCATCACTCAAAATGCACAGCTTTCATAAAATATCTGTTTATTTTCCATTTTACCATATACAGTGAAGCAGTACTAAGTTGTAGTCACATCATCGACACCACTGTTGCTGTTTGTTCTGTCTCCCTGGGTGTGTGCGTGTGTTAAGAAAAAGGAGAAAGAAAGAGAGGCGACAGATTTCAAAGTCGATTTGTGAGTGGATTTCGCAAATGCCCTTCCCACCTCCACCCCCAGGTTACATAGTAACATAAACATGCAAACGACACTGAAACTTCCCATTTCCATTAGTAGGTTGTCAAAATCAAATGTATAACGAAACAGTGATAGTAAAAATGACCACTCTGTTCTGAACGAGCCTTTATTGAAAAAATGTTGCGTATCTTACTTCTTATTACGAGCATTTGATTTGTAACTAAAGCGTTTTAAAACACTTGTGACCCGAGAAAAACTGTAATCTTAAAATCCTGAAACAACTCTACGTTGTCAGGCTGTTGTCTACATGAGATCTTATTGACGTCACTTCCGTGTAACACTCCTGCGCATTTCATTCGCGCATCTTGAAGAAAGCAGTCTCCATCCAAAATATTCGCATAATTGCAGCATTTAGCGTTGGTTGTTGCGACCTCTCTGGATTTTTTGCAAATAAAGGTAAGACCATCGGTACATTAACAAACTGACACTGATGCCAGTTCTGGTCTTTCTTGATGCGATCGCGCACTGATTCGTCGTGTTTTGCTTTTTTTCTGCTCTGTAGGTCCCCAAAGGCCAGGAAGATCGCCAGGCCTCAAGTGTGTCACTGCCTCGTTTTAGCAGAGACAACCTTGTCGACGAGTAGCCTGAGAAGCAAAATGCCAGGATTTTGTGACACATATTGTATCTTAGCGAAAATATCAGATGGCAGAGATCCTTTAGAAACTCTGTTCTGAGGAATCACGGTGCCATTGAACGTGAGTTGTCTGCATGAGGGACAGCATCGCTGCAGACAGGAGCTTATGTGGCCGTCCGCAGACTAAGAATCCCAAGTCCGAACTGACTGGAAGCATTTAGTTTGTAAACGATCATGCATACATGCGTATGAACTGTCAAACGATTAGCCTAAGATATTTACAAAACATTATCGTTACTGTGGGAGAACTGCGATTGCACTGGACGTTGGAATGGACAGGAGTTTATAGATTGTAAAATTTCCTAATCTTCTAATTGGATGGTGGACAGCAAACCACAGCATTGAAACCTTAGGCTGAAGATAAGAGATGAGGTTCAGCAAGCCCATTTTAATGATTTGATGACTGATGAAGAGAGACTCTTTATAAGAACATTATACTTGAAAAGAAGTACATTTCATGGCTTTAAAATAGCCTTCACCTCCAGAAAAGCTGCCTTATAATTCTGGTGGTTATTGTAAAACAAATCTAAGTACTTTCTTGGAAGTACCTTGCAGCAGTCATATAGGGAGGAACACAGCTGTCAGTTTCCCACTTTCGTGAGTACTGTTTTCTCTCACGTTAAATAGGATAAGGGCATTTCTATTTAGATGATGTACAGAAATGAGACAGGATGTAAATATCCATTGTATATGTAGATGTGATCATCAGACCATGCATGTATGCATTTACCCACCCACCCACTTGCTTGTTCACTTGCATGCTCACTCACTCCTTCACCTGCTCACTCACTCCAAAACATAAAAACCGTGCTTGACACTGATGTGGATTCTGTGTTATCCATACCTCAGCTCAGCATTCAGACCTTTTTGATGCTTGTGATGAAGTCCTGCCAATTCTTTAAATTAAGGTGCATAGTGTTGTCTTACACAAACTTACCGAAATGTGCCTTTACTGATACCAAGTAATGAACTGAAGTACTTGATGGTTTGAGAGTTTTTGTATTTGTCGACAGTCTAAGCTATTTGATCATAACACTACAGGCTGTGTTCTTATTGGTGGGTCACAGCCTTAGTCTACAACTTGCTCAGTGAGAGCTGTATGTGACATCATACAGCTTTGGAGAGGGGGTAGTCTGCAGGGTGTTATTCAGTAAACTAGTGCATCAAGTGAGGGTATCCAGCCTGTAGATAACATTTTAAATATATATAGGTGTATACACAAATGCTGCCTCAATGCTACATGGATTGATGTAAGCAAGAAAAAGTTTAACTTAAAATGGGGTAAAAATAACCAGTGAAACTGAGGTCTTACCCACTTCACCATAAAACTAAAAAGGTTTGGCTAGAGGTATCCTTAGTAAACAGCAGGCAGTCATAAGTAACATGGTTCCTAGACTTACAGATTAACTTGAGACTTTTCCAACTTGCCACGCTAGTTCACCACAGGTCACAGTAACTGAATAAGCACCATGGTTTCTAATATTTTATCACTGATATTATCACTAATATTTTACCTAAGGTAAAAAAAAAAGCAATTCAACTTGTGTCTTTTAGTAAGGGGACTGACTTCCAAGTGTAGATGTGTAAAAGGTGATATGAGTTTGTGACTGATTGCATGCTACATGTATATGCAAAAATGCCAGATGTGATGGTGTGGAGGAGTGAAGGTAATACAAGTGTTTGAAGACAAGCATCTGCTGGCTGCTATCATATAACAATTACTGTTCATAGCACATTGTGCTAAAAAAGGTAACTTCAGAATAACTATTTCCTGCCGTCTTGGTCTGCTTTTATTAGTTCATTCTTTTGCTGTGATGATCAGCTGTTGTTTTTTTTTAAATGTCTTCTTTTTCGTGATTGGCACTTGGTCATTTGACTGAATCACTGAAGCTCAGACTTATTTAAGTATGAATCAATTAAATATATATATATTATATATTGAAATGTTCTGCATATAATAAAGTTGAGCTCAGCATCACAGTACATCACCCTGTGTGATGAGCTAGTGTGGCAAGTCAGAATTGGGTATGTGGTGTATAATGAATTGAGCCTGCAATGGCCTGTGTCCAGTGTGTTGTGAGTTGACTGTGTACTGTTCCTAGAGTTTATGATACTTTTATCAACAACATTTCTCTTCCTGTCAGCTGATTTCAAGTGGGAATTTTTGTGCATGATGTTTCTTAACTTTAAAAAAAACATCTCTTATGCAAAGTTTAAAAATACAACTTTTGTTGAGGTATCATTTGTGCTGCTACTTACACCCATCTGATGGTGAATGTGTTGGGTTATAGTTCTAATTATTCACAAATGTAAGTTAAGCCATTACTGGCAAAATACTTGCTCTTCAAGGTTTTTTTTAATAGAAATTTGTAATTATATTTGCATCTATCACAGAACTGCAGCGTATCACAACCAGCAAATGACCAGCCCAGCTGCAATGTCGCTTTCAAAGAAAGGGGGACGATCTCGGGACAACTCTAACTCGGAGGCTGCTGGTCGGCTGGCCAACTGGCAGGTACCAGAAAACATTGTGGGATACCCTGTGGGTGGCTCTGAATCACCAGATGTTGAAGCCATGCGTGCAGATCCTAACTTGGATGATATGCAAAGCTCCTTGGAAACTGCATCTCTGAGAGATGAAAAGGATGCTAAACTGGTAAGTGAATGATCTTCACCTGTGGTGCAAATTGCTTGTTGCTTACAGCACACACAGAAATCTGCATTTTATTTTTTTCGTTGATTCATTCAAGCATGCCAGATCAGCCCCATTTTTGTTCACATGAAAATTAGGTCATTAGCTAAAGTAGAACACAGGAACTCGACTGAATAATCTGTAGATGGACTTCCATCTACCTCTAAACAGTGGAAGTGATTGTAGACTTTATCTAATTCAGAGCTGCCTACAGTCCAGGATTTTTGAAACTAGCCCCAAGAATGATTTGTAAAGGAGGGGTGTCTTCTTGGATGTCTTCGAAGGATTAACTTTCCTGAAATTAATGGAATGACTATGATCTTCTCGAGATTTCCTTGCACTCCTTTTTTATTTTTCTGCCTTATACTTGAGGTTAGTTTTAAATGTCTGGGACAATAGGCAACTCTTGTCTATGTACAGCAATTGGAGATTGTGGTGAATTTTTGCCTGCATAAATTCTCCTGATTATAATATCAATGGAGACTAGCTTAAGTACAGTGGGCAAGTGTTCAAAAATGTGACTGAATAATCTACTTTATTTTGTGGGATGCAAACTGTCAGCGTTTGGAAAAAGTTAAGCAAAGGATCAAAACCCTATATCATGTTACAAAGACATCCTTACACTATAAAGGCTAGAAGTAATGGGAGAGATAATTGCATGCATTCACTAGGTCACTTAGTAGGTGTATGCATATACTCACATGGCTGAACAGGTTTGATCTCTTTCTATGTGCAGGCTAGCATCTTAAAAACAGAAGGAGGCTTATTATTATAAAATATTAGCTTGGATTGTGTGAATTAGTTGTTTGTACAAAGCCAAAGCTAATCATTTTGTGGATTGAATAGTGATAGAAGCATAGCATCAGGTAGGCAAATCTTGCTGTGCGGAGATCCAAAGGAATTTCCAAAGAGAGAAAACAGGTGAAACGTTTCCTGATGATAAGTATGGAGAATCTCCTTAGGCTAAGATAAGAATATTGACATAATATCATGACAGTGTTAATTTTTTTTTCAGCTGAAAAAAACTAGTGTGGGGTCTGTAGTGGTAGACCCTACCACAAAAAAGCAGGTATCAGTTACGGTACCTGGTCAGAACAAGGCCAAATTCACTGTGCCTGGAAGACCGACTCCAAAAGCTGATCTTGTGAGTGTTTTGAGTTTTTTTTTTTGTGTGTTGACTTTGTTCCCCTTTGTGTGCAATTCTGGTCATACAGCTTATACTAAAACAGTGGCAGTGGACTGTTCCAGTGACTGCTGAGGATAATGTTTTGCTGTTCTAAAGTTTTCTGACATTGTATGGCTTGTTATGAAAGGAGCCTGAGAACATGAATAAATTTGAACTCACTGAATGGAGTCAGGCAGGTCAGGGTGTCTCGTGTGTGCATAAGCAGTCACAGTGTGTAACTCATACTTATAGACACATGTGTGTAGATACACAGTGTTACAGCATGCTGTTTTTTTTAAATTAATAATTAGAAGGTTTTAGAGATGAAGGAAGGGAATGTTGACAGTTTGAGCTGCATAATATAAAAATCATTGATGTCATTTATAACAACTTTTATTTAATGTAAAAGACCAGGAAAAAATATGTTTGAGTGTATTTTTAACAAAAACTCCCCATACTGTGCAGGATGTCACTAAGGAGTTGAAGAAATGCAAAGAAGAAGGTGCAGAACGTTTAGACCTCAGCAAGTCACAGGTATTATAGTCTTGTGATTGTGATGGAATGCAAGACTGTAGGAAATAAATTAAGATGGTTGGAGGTGCAATTAAATTACATCTTTATTATCAAATTGGAGGAGCAAGAAAGATTTCTTGGAATATGAAAAGATAACTTGAAAAACTGTAATAAACATTACTGATTGCTACATGAATGATTAACTGCTTTTTTTTTCACCTTCTACAATACTAGTTTTCAAGATCAAGTCAGAATGAAGTCTTTGAATTCACCAAGTTAAATATTTTGTAACAATATCATTTCAAAGGCAAAATTTGTTAAAGTTGCCATCTTACAACTGGATTGCTTGATCAGCCGACTAGCTTCACATCCACCATCTGGATGCATACATTGTTTACTTTCAACCTTGGTTCATCAGCTACGGATTATTTAGCTGATCTTTAAAGCTTTTAATATTTATTTTTATTACGTTAAGATTTCCACATCAAACTGTGAGGAATTAAAGATCATACCTTTTCTCCCATTTCTTGAGTGGTATTGGTGATTCAGAACACATATTAAAAACAGTTTCTGTTCAGACGCACAGTAGTTTCTTTGGCCTCTCTGTTGCCAGAAGAATTTGTCTTTTTTTCTGACTCAAAATATTCGTTATGTTGCACAGACTACCTGAGTACTGGGATATTTAATACGTTTGTTTTATTACTATTTCAATTAGAATTTGTTTAGATGCTCCATGGTACATGGTACAAATGGGGGATATATATATTTACCAGATTGCTAAGGAATTAGATGCTCAGTGGGCTTTTTGATGTTTCAGATTTCCACACTGCCAAACTCCATCAAAGAGGTGAGTTCTCCAGTACAAGGCACACACATGAGAATCCACACACGTACAGAATGTGTGTGTGTGTGTGTGTGTGTTTGAGAGAGAGAGGGGGGCGGGGCACATGCCAGTGGTAGACAAAAATACCTGTAAAGTACCATTCAAAAATAAAGGGCAAGTTTCACTGGGAATGTTCATGTTTGGCCAAGGGCAAAATTTACATGACATTTTAAAAAGTTTTTTTTTAAAATGTCTTTGGTTGTCATTTGCTTCTAGTCCTAGTGCTGTTCCTTTACATACTAGCACCAGCAGAGATGACTTCTGTGAGTAGTCTTAGCCTGGTGATGTGTAAAGCAGTGATTATAAAATGATTTCTATTTTCCTGAGCACAGTGTTACGAAGCAAGTAGTGCTATGACACCTTACTCGTTGCCATGAACCCATAAAACAAAGAACTGTGTCACCAGTCTGGGTGTGAACCTGATTGTAAATGCCTTCATGGGAATGACTTTTGTGCATGTTTTTTTCCAGGAGAAATGATAGTGTAATGAGGTCTTAAGATATCTTTTTCCTGCAGCTGACACAACTTGTGGAATTATACCTCTATGGCAACCGCTTATGCTCCCTACCGCCAGAAGTGGGGTGCCTCACATTCCTGCAGACGCTTGCCTTAAGTGAAAATTCGATTACATCATTACCAGACTCCCTTGCTGCACTGACTCGATTGCGAGTTCTTGACTTGCGACACAACAAATTGCAAGAGGTGATGTTTACCCCCTGGAGCTGCTTATATTGTAGGAACATTATTCATTAGTGTAGCCATGCCATTTCAGATTTTAAAAATAACAAGTGTGAATTATGCAGAGGTAATTCAAGTTATATGGATATTTCAAAATTAATAATTAACCCCAAATGATTGTACTTGGCTCCACCATAAGTTTGCATTGTCTTGTAACTCTAGCACATACAAGTTTATGGAATGGGATTTTCAAGACAGATTTTAATCATGCAGTTGTAAAGAATATTGTATTCTTGGATAAATTCTCTTGCAAGAAAAGCACAAGAATGGTCATAAACCCTGCAGAAAATAATATTATTCCCCCTCACACATTTACAGAAGACAACTAACTGTATATTTATTAACTCTTTGACCCCATTGGGTTCGGCTAACTTGCGACGACTAGCGACTCCGCGCAACCGACAAACTTGCGGCGAATTTAAACATTTGCAGCGACGCATTTCACGGTATAAGGGAAGTAAACTTTGTATCATTGTAAAGCTCTTTCATCGGTTGTTTCCCCTGCACTGTCTAAATGAGTTTCGGAAACAGTTTCGGCTTGCCAAACAAGGTTTAGTGTAGCGGCTGGCCAGGTCTACTTCCGTCGTTCACAATGGCTACACATGTTTTGTTTGTTGTGTGTGCAAAAAGTGACTACATTTGGCACCAAATAGTAAGTAGTATTTAATATTTTTAACTAAAAGTAGTGTTTCCATTGTGATGCCGAAGAATAGATCTTTCTAAATATGTAAAATATATTACTGTGTGTGTGGTAGTTTTTAAGCGGCATTTTTTTTTAAACGTGTAAATCTATGCAGGCTCTATGTGGCCTCAAGGGTTTCTTAGCCCTGCGGGTCCCTGTGGGGTCAAAGAGTTAAGCTCTAAAATTTCCTGTTTGCTTTCTGAGTGGTATGGTTAGCAGCAAGGTCATAACTTTTCCCTCTGATTGGTACAGAGATGGTACCAAGGTCATAAGCTATCTCTTGAGCTGTAAACAGGCAGCTTCGAGGTCATGAGTTTGCTTTCTGAATGGTATAAGGCAGCACCAAAGTGAGAGTTGAACATTTAGAGACTTCATTCCTTGGTTTTGATCGTGATCTTAAATGGCAACATTCAAATTATTGTTTTGATTTCTACTTCTTTTCAGATTCCTAAAGTTGTTTATCAGCTGCGATCACTAACCACGCTGTTTCTGCGCTTCAACAGGATACGTATTGTAGAAGAAGATATTCGAAATCTTGTGGTAAGTTTTAGGATTTTAAAGTTTGATTTTCTTACCAAAAGTTTCCAGACCTTAATATTGCAGCTATTGTGTTAATACAACTGGTCATTATGTCTACATAATGCACCTTATAACATTCCTCTTTGAAGGCATCTTGATACAGTTTTAGATATGAAATAATTTTCTTACCAGTTTGTTGGTGCCCAGACTTTGATTATCAATATTCATTGTATTGTCATTTTATGTATTATTACACATAAATTTTTGCATGCATGTTTATATACTATTTTTTTAAAAAGAGAAATTTTATATTTTGAATTTTGTAATAGCTTTGTGGATTTTTTCCAGAACTTGACAAAGTTCAGTTTACGAGAGAACAAAATCAAAGAATTGCCAAAAGGAATAGGACAGTTAGTTAACCTAGTGACTTTTGACATTTCCCATAATCACCTGGAACATCTACCAGAAGGTAGGTGAGAGAGAGAAAGAGATGGGGTGGTTCAAGGGCTGAAATTATTTGGCAAGAAATGGAAATCCAACTTTTTAATATTGATTTCTGAATAAAACATGCTTTATTCATATTTTTAAAAAACTGAAGTTTTAAAGCATGGGTATAAAAGAAAACTCACACCAAGGGGTTAAGATAAAAACTTAGTTCTTGGCTTTACCTGTGATCTAGATGGAGAATCGACATGTTGACAAGAAAATGTTTGGTCCAGCAAATCTGTTTTGTTTTGTTTCTGATTGGCATGTATTCTCTTATTTCAGATATTGGTAACTGTGTAAATTTGAACTCCTTGGATCTCCAGCACAATGAATTGTTGGACATACCCGAGACAATAGGAAATCTTCGTGCTCTAAATCGGCTGGGGCTAAGGTAGGGAGCATTCCTTATTTCTTCTTCTCCCCTATCATATGCCACAAACTAGTTTTTTACCACTACCCTGACCTCTTTGAGTGTTTTCGCCTTTTAAAATAGAAACTTTTCCACGTAAAATTAATTTTAATAGGTTAGAATCAGTCACTGTGCAAAATTCCTTCACTAGCCAGAGAGACTAGCGATGGTGTCAAACCTGACGGACTAGCTGAACTCCTAGTAATGCAGCTGAGTCTTTTAACTAGATATTACCCATATTTTATTAAACTGGAGCACTGGGTACCATCAGAATTTTTTTATTCTGTCCAGGTACAATCGTCTGACAAGCGTACCACGTTCACTTGCGAACTGTGAGCATATGGATGAATTTAATGTGGAAGGAAATAACATATCACAGTTGCCTGTGAGTATATGGATGAGTTTAATGTTGAAGGAAATAACATATCACAGTTGCCTGTGAGCATGTGGATGAGTTTAATGTGGAAGGAAATAACATATCACAGTTGCCTGTGAGTATATGGATGAATTTGATGGGGAAGGAAATAACATATCACAGTTGCCTGTGAGTATATGGATGAGTTTAACTCTTTGAGCCCACAGGGACCCGCAAAAAAAGAAACCGTTGAGGCCGTATAGATTTACACGTCTTGAAAAAGCTGCCAATTAAAAACTACCACACTCCCAGTAATGTATTTAACATATTTAGAAAGATCTATTCTTCTGCATCACAAAGGAAACAATACTTTAAGTTTATTAAATACTACTTGCTATTTGGTCCCAAATATAGTCCCGTAGGGACCCGCAAAAAAAAGAAACCGTTGAGGCCGTATAGATTTACATGTCTTGAAAAAGCTGCCAATTAAAAGCTACCACACTCCCAGTAATATATTTAACATATTTAGAAAGATCTATTCTTCTGCATCACAACGGAAACAATACTTTAAGTTTAAAGTATTAAATACTACTTACTATTTGGTCCCAAATATAGTCACTCTTCGCACACACAAAATGTGAACGACGGAAGTAGACCTACACTTAAACCATGTTTGGCAAGCCGAAACTGTTTCCGAAACTCATTTAGACAGTGCAGGGGAGACAACCGATGATAGAGCTTTACAATGATACCAAGTTTTTACTTCCCTTATACCGTTGAACGCATCAGGGAGATTTTAAAGTTACCGCAATTTAGCTAGCTGTGCTGCCGCAATGGTCGGCAGGCTGCCGCAATTTAGCCGGGACCCATGGGTTCAAAGAGTTAATGTGGAAGGAAATAACATATCACAGTTGCCTGTGAGTATATGGATGAGTTTAATGTGGAAGGAAATAACATATCACAGTTGCCTGTGAGTATATGGATGAATTTAATGTGGAAGGAAATAACATATCACAGTTGTCTGTGAGTATGTGGATGAGTTTAATGTGGAAGGAAATAACATATCACAGTTGCCTGTGACCATGTGGATGAATTTGATGTGAAAGGAAATAACATCACAGTTGCCTGTGAGTATATGGATGAGTTTAATGTGGAAGGAAATAACATATCACAGTTGCCTGTGAGTATATGGATGAATATGATGTGGAAGGAAATAACATATCACAGTTGCCTGTGAGTATATGGATGAATTTGATGTGGAAGGAAATAACATATCACAGTTGCCTGTGAGTATATGGATGAGTTTAATGTGGAAGGAAATAACATATCACAGTTGCCTGTGAGCATGTGGATGAATTTGATGTGGAAGGAAATAACATATCACAGTTGCCTGTGAGTATATGGATGAGTTTAATGTGGAAGGAAATAACATATCACAGTTGCCTGTGAGTATATGGATGAATTTGATGTGGAAGGAAATAACATATCACAGTTGCCTGTGAGCATGTGGATGAATTTAATCTGGAAGGAAATAGCATATCACAGTTGCCTGTGAGCATGTGGATGAATTTGATGTGGAAGGAAATAACATATCACAGTTGCCTGTGAGCATGTGGATGAATTTGATGTGGAAGGAAATAACATATCACAGTTGCCTGTGAGTATATGGATGAATTTGATGTGGAAGGAAATAACATATCACAGTTGCCTGTGAG